>VZTM01009948.1:167598-206481 GCA_013400555.1 Jacana jacana | reverse complement strand
TTATGCCTGGTTATACCTCATAATTTATGATTTTAGCAATAAACAAAAGTTTGCCAATGCTGTTCCTATTTTAGCTTCCCTGATAGTTGTGAGACCGCTTGTCGTAGTTCCTAGGGCCACTTCTGAACAGGAAGCTTTAATGTAGGTTTGGGGTTTTTTGGTTGGGTTTCTTTTTTGTGGTACCTTGTGACATCCGTGTGTGGTTGGCATTTTATTTCTCTCTGCAATTCTCTGGGGTTGTGGCTTTCAAATCTCGTTGGGAGGCCCCCACGATAGAAAAAGGTATGGATTTCTTCATACTGAATCCAAGTCTACTGGCAGGAAGCTGGTAAAGTCTTCTTTGGCGTGTGCTCCCTTCTCAAGTCCATGTAGGAACATCTCCTGCAAAGGTTACCAGTTGTATTTGGTGTTTTCCAGGCCGAGCAGTGAGAGGCTTTCACAGGCAGCAATCGATGGTATCTCCGTTCTGGGTGGTCAGTACCAGGGTATGTTAACCTCCTGCCCTTCTAGTCTGATTTCAGGGGGTTTTATGTAAATGGGACTCTTGTGTAGCCCTAGAGCAGCAGCCCAGACACCGTTTCCATTTTCACTTGTAAGGATCTTCTATGGGGGTAGTCGATGTCTTTACTGCGAGGAGTGTGTGTGTGGAGGGTGTTTCATTTTTATTTCACAGAGCTTAAAAAAAATCCACATGGGTTTTCTCTCTGTGCTGCATCTGTCAGTTTGCTGTAGAATAGCAAATACAACTTTTAAGGAGGATTTAATTTAATATTCTGTTTCTGAATATCGTGCCTTTTGTTTTATGGTAGATTATGGTCTGGTGACAACGCCACAGCTGCATTACATGGTCTGCTGTCAAAACACCCGAGGGCAGTATGGGAAAGCAACGCTGGAAGGTTATTATGAAAAGCTCTCCAAAGCTTTTATGGAACTGATAAAAAAGGTGAATCCCAGAATGATACTGGGTTGTAAAGGGACCTCTGGAGATCATCCAGTCCAAGCCCCTGCCAGAGCAGGGTCACCCAGAGCAGGTCCCACAGGAATGTGTTCAGGCAGGTTTGGAATGTCTCCAGAGATGGAGACTCTACCACCTCTCTGGGCAGCCTCTGCCAGGGCTCTGCCACCCTCACAGGAGAGAAGTTCATCCTCATCTTTAGATGGAACAACTTCTGTTCAAGTTTGTGCCTTTTCCCTCTTGTCCTCTCACTGGGCACCGCTGCTGGGTGTTGTCTTCTTTAGACAAACATCCAAAATGAGTATCTTCTGTTTGTTAGCCTGTTTGGGTCTGAAGTTTCAGATCAGGTGTGCCTCTAGGTGTGGTTTCACTGGGGTGTGAGCTCACTTTGCCTCTTCTTTCCTTGTGCTCAGTCTCCCAGCTCTGGAGAGAATCAGAGGGACCTGAAGATTGACTGTGCCAATGGAATAGGAGCCCTCAAACTCTCCGAAATGGAGCCCTACTTCCCAAAGGAGGTGCGAATTCATCTCTGTAACGACGGGACCAAGGAGAAGCTCAATCACTTGTGTGGTGCAGATTTTGTGAAAGTCCACCAGAAACCACCTGCAGGTACGTGGTGGGTAATTCCCTGTCCCTTTTTACCTCCCCTGTGGATCTGAAAGCCCAGGGCCCAGCAATGGTGTGGCATCTTTGGAGAAGCTGAGCTGCCCGCTTCGTTCTGAGTGACGGCGCGGAGGGTTCTGCTCCTGCAGGGCAAAGAGAGAATGGCAAGGCCTGGCCCAGCCTGGGTTTGTGTGTGTCTAAACCCTTTGGAGGAGCCAGTGTGTCTCTGGCTGGCTGGAATAGGCTTGACAATCTGCCCTGAACCGTGAGGCTGGTGCAGTCCAAAGATCGGTCAGGGCTGAGCGGCTCGCTGTTATTTACTTTCCTTCCCCTTGTCTTATCAAGAAACATTTACACTGTGGGCTGGGACTGCAGACACTTTTCCGGGTCCCTGAGGAAGAGCTGGGATGATGAGCAGCTCGGTGCCAGCAGAATGACTGTGTGACACAAGCCCGTGAGGAAATGCTCTCAACCAACTTGGCATAGAAGAAAATCCCTGAACTGGGGGAGCAGGCTAGATATGATATTAGGTTGAGGCTAAACTGGGCTCTTCTCTGACAACTGCACCCTCACTGCAGCCTGGAGTCAAATCTGGACACCAAGGTCCTAATCATTTGCTGGAATAAGTGATCTGATTGCCCTGAAGCGTTAATTGGCAACAGCTTCTCGTTGAAAGCCATGGGGAGTCTCAACCTGTTAAATGTCACAGTTGCCGTTGCCCTCGTGCTTCAGCTTGAGGAGCTCGGTGGCGGTGGGGTGTGGTGTCCTGTGTCACTGTAGGCAGGCAGGAAAAGGATTGGGCAAATTTGGGGTGTAGTTTCCTGGTCTCTGAAGGACACGGCGTCAGCACCGTGGGCCGGTTTTCCCCTCTGCTTCTGTCTTAACGTGCTTTGTGCCAAGAAAGGGTTAGAAGATGCAGCCTGTCCTTTAGAGCTCCCGGACTCTGAAATCAGCCTGAGGTTTCTGAGGTTAATGTTAACTCTACCATTAATTAACGAGGTTAATCTTAAAAGAAAAGTGAGAGGTACCTTCAGGAGAGAGCATTTTTGTGTGGCGTTGCCGTGTCCGGCGGTGGCTGCTTCCCGATAAGCCTGGAGAGTTTGTGAGGCAGGTACTCCTTATGCATTATATACCTTGGGCAAACTAAAGGGGGAGGAATTTTACAGCCAGCAGATCCACCTGTGTGGTTTTTGTACAACTCTTAGCAATTCTGGTGAAGAGCTGTGTTTTCAACAGCAGGGGGGTTTGTGCAGCCTCCGGTTGTAACTGCACTCCAGTGGTGGCTTCGCTGGGCAGGTCTGGTAAAAGCAATGTCTGTTCCAGAGCCCTGTGTGTGTCTGCACAGAGCTCATTTCCTTGCAAGACCCACGCTGGGACTCATTTAAACGCTTTTGTGTCCTTTTTTTTGCCTCCCCTCTCTAACTTGTACTTGTCACTCTGTGTGCACTAGGGCTGGACATGAAGCCCAACGAGAGATGCTGCTCCTTTGATGGTGATGCAGATAGAATTGTTTATTACTATAAGGATGCTGCTGGCCATTTCCACTTAATCGATGGAGATAAAATAGCAACTTTAATTAGCATCTTCCTTAAAGAGCTTCTTGCCAAGGTAATTCTCATGCAGGAAACGGATGCTGGCGCTTGCATTGGGAAAGCCTGTTGTGGTCTAAGGAAGCCCTGTTAGTTTGTATGTAGGTGGTCTCTCTACATCCACCTAAAGGGAACCCAGTTTAAAAAGAGATTCAGTCCTGGACCTCACTGATCCCAGTGCTCCCAGATGGGGCCTCCCCAGGGCAGAGTATAGGAGGGAGTATGACCTCACTTGACCTGCTGGTCACACTCTTCTTGATGCACCCCAGGGATGCCATTGGTCTTCTTGGCCACAAGGGCATATTGCTGGCTCATGGTCATCCTGTTGTCCAGCAGGACTCACAGGTCTTTTTCCTCAGAGCTGCTCTCCAGCAGGTCACCCCCAACCTGTCCTGGTGTAAGGGCTTCTTCCTCCCCAGGTGCAGGACCCTATGGTACCCTGGCTTTGCTTCCTTAGAGAGCAGCAGAGAAAGGGGGGCAGTGAGGAGAACTTGTGCTTGCCACCAGCCTTTGCTTGCCTGTCACTGCAAGCTTTGACTTTCCTGCTTGTGTGTGTGGCCTTGTCTAATGCCACATGTCTGGCCAGTGCCCTGAGCTCGCTGAATGGGACAAAGGGCCTTGGAAAGTCTAAAGCTTGGAGAGATCTGCTTCAAGCCAAGCACAATGAAACCCCAACGTGATACTGAAAGATTTGAACAGAATTAGTGTCATCTTAAGCATACAGTTCTCTGGGAGAGAAGTCCTCTGATGCCCAGGAGCTTTAAGTGTGTGTAAGAGAATGTATGTTTAGTATGTATGGTATTGGATGTGAAGAAACTTTTTTACATTGGAGATTAGGAGAAATGGTTCCACTGAAAAAGGGTTCTTCAGCCTTGGACCGGGCTGCCCAGAGCAGGGGTTGAGGCACCATCCCTGGAGGGATTAAAAAGCTGGGCTGACATAGAGCTTAGAGACATGGGTTAGTGCTGGTTTTTATCAGGGTTAGGTTGATGGTTGGACTCGATGATCTCAAAGATCTCTTCCAACCCAGACAGTTCTGTGATTCTGATTATCCTTTGATTTATCCTCCTCCTCTCTCCATCTGCCTGAGGGGCAGTAAAGCACTTTGCTTCTTGGTTTGCTCAGGTGGGACAGACCCTGAAGATGGCAGTGGTACAGACAGCGTATGCCAACGGCAGTTCAACGCGCTACCTCGAGCAAACACTGAAGGTATTCTCCATCTTTCTTTCCCTGGTAGCCTTCTGGAATGTTGCTTACTGGAACTTGATTTACTTCTTAAAATAAATGCTGCTGTAACAGGGTTGCCAGGAAAGCTTCAACCAGGCTAAAATAAATGAGTCTTTCAAACCTGCGGTAGCGACCACATCCTTGGTGGGAAAGGAAACACAAGGGAGCAAAGCTCAAAGAGTTCTGTGAAGCTGTGACTGGTTTAAATAGAAGTTGGGCAAAAGCTAAACAACATCCCTTGTTAGTTCTGGGACAAGGTGGGGACTTTATGGCTTTGTTGGTAAAAGCTCCTTGGTGCCTTGACACTGGCTGCTTCGTTTTCTGCAACATCTCAGATGGGGAAATGGAGGTAAGGTGTTAGTCCAGTTTGGGCAGAAATCCAAACTGGTGCACTTTGGATTCCCTGAAATTGTAAAATCCACCAGTACATTCCCCTAAACTTGTAAAATTAATCATTTTTTTTTCTTGGGTTTTGCTTATTTATTTAAAAAACAAAAAGTGTGTGTGTGGGAACCCCAGATCAGCCTTTGTTTCCAGTCGAGTAACTGGAATCTTTTGAACTGGGGCTGTGGACAACAGTGGGTGGCTGTAGCCCTGGGAGGTGGGTGTGTAACAGCCCGGGCTGCTGCTCGCCTCCTGGCACTTCCCCTGTGGTTCTGCCTGGGGAGGAAGGTCTCTGACCCTGCCATCCTCTGCCTCTCCTTGGGCTGCAGGTCCCTGTGCACTGTGTCAAAACGGGAGTGAAGCACTTGCATCACAAGGCCCAGGAGTTTGATGTGGGTGTTTATTTTGAGGCAAACGGACACGGTACGGTGAGTACGAGCGTGTAACGTGTTAAGATCAGCCAATACTTACCAGATGTTAGTTGGATTAGCTGGAGAAGGAGGTCCCTCCCTTCCTGTTGATGTTTATAATCAGGACTTTTCTCTCCTTGTTTGAGGACAGACTCGTTTCCATCTTCTGTCTTCACTGTGGCATCGCCACCACCTCCTGTTTTACGTGGAATTCACGGTGACAAACCTTCATGGTGGTGATTTGGGCCACATGCTGCTGCGTGCTGTGGGCTGGCCTTTGACAAACTCATCTTTTTTTGTCCTAGGTATTATTTAGCAAAGCTGCAGAAACTACAATAAGAGAACTGGCAAAGGAGGAAAAAGATGATGACAAAAGAGAGGCAGCCAAAGTGCTAGAAAACATGATGGACCTGATTAATCAGGTAAAAACTGCTGGGAATCCCAGGATTCCCCCTGGTGGCAGGCACGGGACTAACCCTGTTTGTGAGCCTGGAGGCTGCCACGAGAGAGGGGCAAGAACAACAGGGCAGAAACGGTCATTTTTAGAAAGATCTAGTACATTCTCACAAGTGGATGCAGAATCTGGCGCAGTTGCCTGGCTCCAGGCCCCAAAGAAAGGGTGGGACAGCGTGGGAACCGAGTGATAGGATGTGGAATCGCAGGACGCTGTGGGGTTGGAAGGGACCTCTGGAGATCATCTCCTCCAACCCCCTGGGAAAGTAGGGTCACCCAGAGCAGGTCCCACAGGAAGGTGTCCAGGCAGGTTTGGAATGTCTCCAGAGATGGAGACTCCACCACCTCTCTGGGCAGCCTCTGCCAGGGCTCTGCCACCCTCACAGGAAAGAAGTTCCTCCTCATGTTTAGATGGAACTTCTGATGGTCGAGTTTGTGCTCATTCCCTCTTGCCCTGGGCACCACTGAGAAAAGCCTGGCCCCATCCCCCTGACACCCACCCTTGAAGTATTTCTAGGTGTTGATCAGATTCCCTTCCCCCCTCCAGCCTTCTCCAGACTAAAAGGACCCGAGTCCCTCAGCAGGTAACCTTTCAGCTGATGTTTTTCCACTCATTTCCACAGTACAGGAGGACAGGGGTGTTCCAGTAACCGTGTCCACGCAGCCCTGGGAGTCCCTATCTTGGCACAGATGTTGATCCTGGGTATGGGGTGGGTGTTGCCAAACTGTCCTTCCCAGGACAAACAAAACAACATTCTCCCCCCCCCAAAAAAAAACCCACCCACTCTCAGCTACCCCTGCTGGCTGCATTTGCACTCTCTTCAGCTGGAACTTCACTGATGGAATCACCCCTTCCTTTCTCCACTGTTGACCATTCTGGTGTTTCTTCCCTTCCCCTTGACAGACGGTGGGTGATGCCATCTCAGACATGTTGGTAATTGAAGCTGTCCTGGCTTTGAAAGGGCTGACGGTGCAGCAGTGGGATGCCATCTACACTGACCTCCCCAACCGCCTGCTCAAGGTCCAGGTGAGTCAGGGTGGGCTTGGGTCTCCTGCTGGGGACACCTCCTGCCTGCATGTGCTTGAATAAGCTTTAAAATAAAGCTGAAATGGCCCAATAAAGGGCAGAATGAGTCAAACAATCTGGGGAGAATTTCTCTCTTATTTTTCTAAGGCCCTTGCGTGCTGGGCAGCTGGATTTTTTCACAGAGAGCATGGTCAGTCCCTGGAATCAGCTGCCCAGGGAGGTGGTGGAGTCCCCATCCCTGACTGTGTTTCAGGGTAGATTGGATGTGGTGTTGAGGGATCTGGTGTAGGGGAGAACTTGTAGAGTAGGGCTGATGGTTGGACTGGATGATCCCAGGGGTCTCTTCCAACCTGAATGATTCTATGGTTTCTCTTGCTGTGTAGAACTTGAATGTTCAAGCTTTTACTTCTTTTATCTTCTCCAGCAGAGCCAGCTCTCACAGTCCTGTTGGACAAAGGGAGCTCTGGGATATGTTAACCCGGTGGAGGAGAGGGTTTAAGTTTTCTGATCTACCTGGAGAAGCTGGGGGTTCCGTTCAGAGGCTGCCCAAGGAGGCACGGTCAGAACTGACCCTTCTTCCAAACCAAGCAGCTGGGTCCTACCAGGACCTTAGAGCCCTTTCCAGTCCCTAAAGGGGCTACAGGAGAGATGGGGAGGGACTCTTGGTCATGGAGAGGAGCCATAGGATGAGGAGTAATGTTTTTTAGACTGGAAGAGGGGAGATTTAGATGAGATTTTAGGAAGAAGTTCTTCACTATGGGTGTGGTGAGACACTGGAACAGGTTGCCCAGAGAAGCTGTGGCTGCCCCATCCCTGGAGGGGTTCAAGGCCAGGCTGGATGGGGCTTGGAGCAACCTGGTGTGGTGGAAGGTGTCCCTGCCCAGGGCAGGGGGGTCAAACTGGACAGTATTTAAGTTCTCTTCTAACACAAACCATTCTATGACTGGGAGCCCTGTTCAAGGAGTGTTGGAGTTAAGCAGGCAGCTCTTCTTTAGGCAACACAACGCACCAAACCCTGTAGCTCTGTCTTACCCCTGACTGGGGTTTAACTCCTCTCCAGCACAGGAGTAAAGGGGCTGTTTCTGCTGCTGCAGGTGGCAGACAGGCGAGTTATTGACACGACGGACGCGGAGAGGCGGGCGGTGAGACCGCCGGGGCTGCAGGAGACCATCGAGGCGCTTGTGAAGAAGTACAGCCAGGCCCGGGCCTTCGTGCGTCCCTCCGGAACGGAGGACGTGGTTCGAGTATACGCTGAGGCGGAGACACAGGTCAGCACTTGAGCTACCCCTGCCTGGAGTGGGATTTGGTTTCTTGCTGAGTGTGGGGTGTCATAGGATCATTCAGGTTGGAAGAGGCCCTTGGGATCATCCAGTCCCAACCATCAGCCCCATCACAAAAAGCCCCTCTAGCTTTTCTTTTACTTACAGACCCCATGTTCTCACTGCTCATCTTTAAAAGCTAAGTGTTCATAAAGGCAGTTGGACACAAAGTGATGTTGAAAAGAAGTTGTGGTTAAGAGGAAAGTTACCAAAGCAGTCCCTAACGGCGTGATTTCCCAAGAGGCAAAATAAGAAATAGAAAGTTTGGCTGCTGGTAACAGTCCAGAGGTGATGTTAAAGTTGAGAGCAAAAGCTGGGGTCCTGCTTCCCCTACCCCCCCTTCCTCCTGCCAGCACCACCTCCAGCGGCAGGAGATCCTGCTTCCCCCTCTTCCTCCTGCCAGCACCCCCTCCAGCAGCAGCAGGAGATCCTGCTTCCCTGCTTTCCTCCTGCCAGCCCCACCTCCAGAGGCAGGAGATCCTGCTTCCCTGCTTTCCTCCTGCCAGCACCCCCTCCAGCAGCAGGAGATCCCAGGGTGAGGGAGCAAAGCGGGGACTGCAGCATTAGCAGGAAAAGGCTCATCTCTCTGTCCCACGCTTGCTCTACCCCCCCTGGCACCGATGGGACAGAGTAACCGGCTTCCTCCCTATTCCCCAGGAGGCAGCAGACGCCCTGGCCCACGAGGTGAGCCTGGCTGTCCACCACCTGGCTGGTGGCAGAGGAGCCCCCCCCCAGCCTGTGTAACCGCTGACGCCGCTGCGGTTCACGTGCAGCGACTGGAGCCTTTGGGTTTCTCTCAGCTCTGACTGTCTGTCTGTCTGTCTGTCCCCTTTGCTCCCGTGGACGCGGCCCGGCCCTTCCCCAGGGACCCGAGGAGCGGGTGGACCTGAGCAGAGTTGAATTCTGCTTCTCCTTTAACCTCTCTTAGAAACTGAATGAGATGTTCTTGCTGCTGAATTACACTCCCCACCCCGACCCCAGTTTAAGAGGTGACTCCCTTAACACTCAGGGGCCTGATGGTGCCCAAAAGGAATTCCACAGTGGCCCCCCCACCTCAAGCCAAGCCTAGTTCATGGGTTATTGTCACCTTGTGCCTGAGTCCTGCCTCCTGCCTCCTCCTTGCACCTGCGGGAGCTGCTGCAGGAACCTGCCCCGGGGGCGGCAGAGCTGGTCTCTGGGCCTGACACCCCCTTCACCTCGGTTCGAGGGGGAAAGGACATCATGAAAGAGTGTTTGCAAAACATTAACCATCAGCTGCTTTTAGGAGATTCAAGCATTGCTTAGGAAGCCTTTTGCCTTTATAATCCTCTTTAGAGGGGAAGGGACAAGAGACAAACCTGTCTCCTGTGGCTGCTGCTGCTCCCCAGTGGCTCCCAGGGGACAGGGACACGGGGTGGAAGGTTTTAGATACACAAACAGCCTCTTCCCCGAATTTCAGCTCAGGGCACCTACCTCTGACAAACAGAGCTGGCCTTGTATTAACTCCTGGCATAACTGCATTTTCCAGATCAATAAATAAACCCCAATTCCAAGAGATTGTTTAAAAAATGGAAAAAAAAGGACAAAAATAAACTGGAAACAGATTGAAAAAATGTGCACCTTGTATTTTCTTTTCTTTTTTTTTGTTGTTTTAGGGTATTTTTTTTTTAAAGACAGAACTCAAGACAAGAAAAGACGGGCTGTGAGTAGTAGGCACCATAATCAACATGAGCCACCTCTATTTAACCTTGACTGGGGCCACACCCAGAACTCCCCTCTCTTTATTTACAAACCTTTAACTTAAATAGGAGGGAAAAGGAGTTCATGGCAGAGGAGGTAAGAAAAGAAAACTATACAGCTGGGAAAGGGAGGGGAGGGCCTTGAAACAGTGACACTGCCCGGCAGCCGAGCCAGGACCAGGTTGGTTCACGTTTTTATGACGCCCTCCAGAAAATCCTTCTCCACCATTTCCTCGATCTTCTGTCTTGCTTTGCTGGAGAAGGTCTTGAGGGTCTCCAGTTTTATGTCCTTGCTTGGAAAGCAGTTGGGGTAAAGGACGGGGCTCCCTGAGTGTCCGACACACCTGCTTGTGACCTTGCTGTTAAAGACCTGGCTGAGCACGTTGAAGAAAGGCAAAAGCTGCTCGATGCTGCGAACGGTGTAGATGGTGAGAAGCAAGTGGCCCGGTTCCCAACTGAGTGTTTTCCCTGAGCTCTCCTCCTCTGGGTTTTTCTGAAAATACAGAGAAATGGGAAACACCCCAGGTCAGAACAGCTGAAAAAAAACCCCATATGATTGTAGGATGGTTGAGGTTGGAAGGGACCTTCAAGATCATTGAGCTCCACCCCTCTCCTACCCTGGGCAGGGACACCTCCCACCAGAGCAGGTTGCTCCAAGGCCCATCCAGCCTGGCCTTGAACCCCTCCAGGGATGGGGCAGCCACAGCTTCTCTGGGCAACCTGAAAAATAAGAGCCTGACGCCCAACAAGGTGGTATCAGCTCCTCTCTGCTAACACTCACCAAACCCCACAGGGAGGGAAACCAGAAAGGCAGCATTTTTCACGTCGAATTTACGGGTTCAGGGTTTTCAGGGGGCACAAACCCAGCGTGGGTTTGAGGGTCAGGGATAACCCCCACGGTGGCTCTGAGCAAACCCTTGAAGTTGTCCCTCAAAGGAAGAACAGCTTCAGTCACTTCAGTGTTTCCCCAGCAGAGCTGGGTTGTGCACCTTCCATTCCACTGGGGAGGGGGGGAGAAGGGAGAGACTTTCAGGAACCCAGCAGCGAGGCTGGCAGGCACAGCCCAGAGCTCCCAGGCAGCAGGAGGACACAGCTGAGACCCTGTGCAGGGTTGCCTTCTCAAGATCTTCAATATTTGGTTGTTAGAGGCAATAATCTGACAGATTCCCCCTACGACAGCACAAGGGCTGCATTGGAGGAGAGTCCCCCCAGGTCCGGCTCCACCTCTGCTCCAGGAGAGTCCAAGACCCCACGGGCTGCAGGCTTGGGAAGGCAAAGGGAAGGAAGGGGAAAGACAGGGCAGCGGGAGCAGAGCAGAAGGTAAGGACTAGTGACTGCCCAGCCTTTGAGCAAACAGCTTCTGCAAGAGGTGATAGTCCAGCAAATACAGTTTTTCCCCTTTAAATGAAGAAACTGGGCAGGGAGGTGCTGGAGAGGGGACAGCAGAGGGCTACAGCGGTGATGAGGGGGGGACAAGAGCATCTCTCTTACAAAGAAAGGCTGAAGGACTTGTGTCTTTTCAGTCTGGAGAAGGCTGAGGGGGGGATCTGATCAACACCCAGAAACACTTCAAGGGTGGGTGTCAGGAGGATGGGGCCAGGCTTTTTCCAGTGGTGCCCAGTGAGAGGACAAGAGGGAACAGGCACAAACTCGACCACCAGAAGTTCCATCTAAACACGAGGAGGAACTTCTTTCCTGTGAGGGTGGCAGAGCCCTGGCAGAGGCTGCCCAGAGAGGTGGGGGAGTCTCCATCTCTGGAGACATTCAAACCCTCCTGGACACGTTCCTGTGGGACCTGCTCTGGGTGACCCTGCTCTGGCAGGAGCTTGGACTGGATGATCTCCAGAGGTCCCTTCCAACCCCAGAGCATTCTGTGAGCTGTTGCAATTCAGGAGCCTGGGTGACATCTGTTACACGAAAACCAGTTAGTTTTAAATGAAATCTGAGTGTATTGAGTATTTTAATCTGGTGGCTGGGCCACCAGAGGAGACTTGTCACAGGAGGTTACCATTGGAGCCCTGCAAATCTCAAAAAAAGGAAGGGTTGGTGATGCCTCCTGCTTTTGATGAAACTACTACTTTTTAACATCTCTCCTTTAAAAGCAGCCTCCACTCTGGAGTCACAGCAGAGGCTTCTGAGCCCCGGGTGTCTGTGCTGTGCTCAGTATCACCCGGGCTGAGCCCGGGCCCCTCCAGCTCCACCAAGGGCCAAGTCTGAGACAGCAGCCAACCCAACGGGGAACAGATGCTCATCCTTCCTCCTGGGCAATGAGATACAGCCCCTCCAAGCCATTTCCTCACGGCAGCATCTGCTGCAAACACCCACTAATTCCTCAGGAACTTCACAAGAGCCGTTCATTTGACTGAGACCAATTTGGGTTTGTGCCTTTCACACCTGCCCTTTGGCAATAATTACTCTTAGAATGATTTGCAGATCGTAATTCATCTTCCAACTAAGTTTTTGTAACGTATTTCGTGTAGGAAACGAACTTAAAAAATACATTTTTAAGTTATCAATGAAAATAACGGCCCTCACGGTTCTTTAACTTCAAAAAGACCTCTCGAGCCTTGTCCTCTCCCAAGACTGACGTCTCTCAGCTCTTGCTGAGAGCTCAATACGGATGATGTTAGTTATGGCGAGCTTGTTTCACACCTCAAGCATCAAAGGCCACCCTCACCTGATGCTTGGCCATCTCCATTCCCTCCAAAACCACCGTCTTAAAGTCCTCCTGTTTGTCCTGTGGAAGGAAAGAGGAGAACTTTCAGACTGCATTTCAGAGATCAAAAGAACACTTTGCCGTGAAGGCCGTGCGGTTGCTGGGTCAGATGCTGTGTTTTGGGTTAAAAAAAAACATAAAACCACCCGCCCCAAAGAGTCCATGGTCCGGGAGGGGCAGACTCTGGAGCAAATCTGGCTGAGGCACGGCCTGCTTGGTCTCCTCTTTCCGGCCAGTTGTGCCAAGGGAGGTTTTGAAGCCCGTTTGCCTGAGCAACACCATCCTAGACCCATCTGAAGGAAAAATTAGGAATCCCCTGAAACATTTTGCTCAGAAACAGTTATTTGCTGAGAAAAAACCCGCAGCTGCACACAAAACTCTCCCCTGCGCAGAGAGGAAATGGCCTGGAAGTCTGTATTCATCCCCTGGCCTTGATCTCACCATCCTACCCCCCTTCCTACGGTTCCCAGCGTGGAACCGCTCCTGTCACCAGGGTCAGGGTTGGGGGGGTGTGTGTCCCCCCAGAAATCCCAGCACCTTTTCTATATTCTTGAAGCCTCCTGGGGCAATCCTGACTTCAGGCATCTTCCTCAGCAGACTGTACTTACCAGCGTGTGTTCTATACGTCGTACCCAAGTTATAGCTCACATGGAGAGATTTGTGTAGACAACAGTGGAGTCTGGCAGCTGGACAAGAACAACCCCAGGGACCAGTATAGGCTGGGAAATGACCTGTTGGAGAGCAGTGTAGGGGAAAGGGACCTGGGGGTCCTGGTGGGCAGCAGGATGCCCATGAGCCAGCACTGTGCCCTCATGGCCAAGAAGGCCAATGGCATCCTGGGGTGGATTAGAAGGGGGGTGGTTAGTAGGTGGAGAAAGGTTCTCCTCCCCCTCTTTTCTGCCCTGGTGAGACCCCATCTGGAATATTGTGNCGTTCCTGTGTGACCTGCTCTGGGTGTTCCTGCTCCAGCAGGGGGATTGGACTGGGTGAGCTTTCAAGATCCCTTCCAACCCCTGAGATTCTGTGACTCTGTGACAGCTTTCTAACGGGTGGAAGTCCCACAGGGAAGGTCAGGGACAGAGGCTCTGCCTGATCAGCACTTAAAACTGACTGTCCCTTTATGCAGGTGAGAAGAGAAATTTAGTCTCATCTTCACGGTTCAAAAAAACCAATAAAATGAAGAATGAATGCAGGTGGGCTTCAGCTACTCCTTCCATCCCCCAGAGGTGGGATCTGAGCTCAAGTAGCTCAGATCTGCCTGCAACCACCTCCCCCCTAGATTTTCTGCAGCCACTTGTGTCAGCAGTTCTGAGCTGGGGAAGGCTCTCAGGAATTGCAAACACGGCAAGCAGCCAGTGTGCCAGCCCTGACAGCGGGAGGGAAACCCAAGAATGAAGCTTTCTTCCCTACATCTTTTGAGCTTCCTCCTCCCTCCTCTTTCCCCAGTCTACCCAGTAACCTTTCCCAGTGAGGTGCCTCCCAGGTTTGCTCCATCCTTGCAGCGGGGGCAGCAAAAGTACCCGACAGCAATTTCCTTACTTTATGGCAGCGGGAGGAAGCTCCCTGGGAGAGGGTTTGACCAGTTCCCCCAGTTCCATTAGTGGATCAGGCCTCCACCCCACTCAAACTCAGGTTTTAATACACCTCAGGCACCAAAACAGTGACAACCCTCACTTGGCTCCCGCTCTCCAAACTCTGCAGCTGAGATTTCCCCAAAAATGCTTCTACTGCTCCCTGCCTTCTCCCAGCCATCACAGCTGCTTCGGGGGATGACCCCAGCCCTCCTGGGCTCTGCTGTCTCAGAACTCCTGGTTCTGTCATTTTTAGGAACACGGCACTTTTCTGAATATTTAATTATCATCATTATTATCAAAAATGCTTTTCTGCCTCAAAAGGGAGTTAGTTATCCTGGTATCCACATACCTGACTGGCTATCTGAATGGTAAAACAGATTAGACACTGGAGCCTATTTTACTTTTTGCCCAAATAAGTACTTTAAATGGAAAACTCAGTGGTCACCGACCACAGTCTTTGTTCGACCCATCGCGGGTTTGGGAGACTCCTTTCCATTCGCCATTGTTACAAACCAACCCAAACCCAAACCAGGGCAGCGAGTTACTGTCAGGGGAAAAATAACCAGCCATGAGGAAAAGGAGAAGAAAGGGAGATACCTTTGCCTTTTTTCGCAGCAGTTTGGCTAGACGCACCACGTAGGGTTTGAACTCCCTCTGGTGGGTACCCTGCCGTCGCACTTCCAAACCCGAGTCATCTGATGCCTCTGGAATAAAAGCCCAACGGTACCTGTCGGGAGATAACACCAGCAGACATTCTTCTTACTGAAGGAGCAGGCTTTTTCCTGCTAGATCTAGGGGTAGGAGGGGGATGAGGAAATGTAATTGGGTGTTGAAGAAAGAGGGGGTAAAAAACCCACCCCAACCCACTGAAAAAACCAGAGCGGTATCTGACGAGAAAGAGAAGAAAAGGCAGATTGTGGAAAGCAGGAGGCAACACGGCTGAGAATGCAGCATTTTCTCCCTCCTTTAGAGTTTCTTGAAGTATTTAAGGATGGCAAGAGTTGGGTAAGGCCCCTGAAGAACAGCAGCAGCGTTCCCACCCTCACTGTGTGCGAGGGAACTGCGAGCAATTCTGTGTTATAAAACAGGGGAGTTACTTAAAACGCTTCACTATAACACACCCAGCGCTCTCCATGTACCACACTGGGAAGAGAAACTCCCCTTGTTTTACCCATTCATAGGCCAGTGAGATTGAGCAGATCACTCCTCCCCTCTGACCTCACTGCCCTGCAAACACCAGCCACTTGGGTTACAAACTATACAAGAAGTTTCTGCCCTCAGGCTGAGCCTCCAAAAGGGTGCCATAGAGGAGAGCATGATTTGGTGTGACTACTGTCATTCCAGAAATGCACAGTAATGACCTAAATAAACCTGGGCTGGCTAATAATGGGGATTAGGGTACGTCAGAGAACCAAATTATGAGCCAAATCCCCACAGAATGTGCCCAGGTGGCCAAGAAGGCCAAGGGCATCCTGGCTTGCATAAAAAATAGTGTGACCAACAGAAGCAGGGAGGTGATTGTCCCCCTGTGCTCAGCACTGGGGAGGCCACACCTGGAGTCTTGTGTCCAGTTCTGGGCACCTCAACACCAGAGAGATCTGGAGGTGCTGGAGCGAGTGCAGAGGAGGGACAAGGAGCTGGGGAAGGGCCTGGAGAATAAATCTTATGAGGATCGATTGAGGGAGCTGGGACTGTTTAGTTTGAGGAAGAGGAGGCTGAGGGGAGACCTCATCCCTCTCTACAACTGCTTGAAAGGACATTGAAGAGAGGTTGGTGCTGGTCTCTTCTCACGGGCAATGAGTGATAGAAGGAGAGGGAATGGCTGCAAGCTGCAGCAGAGTAGGGTTAGACTGGACATTAGGAAAGAATTCTTCCCAGCAAGAGTGGTCAGAGCCTGGACTGGGCTGCCCAGGGAGGTGGTGGAGTCCCCATCCCTGACTGTGTTTCAGAGTAGCTTAGATGTGGTGTTGGGGGATGTGGTGTAGGGGAGAACTTTGCAGAGTAGGGCTGATGGTAGGACTTGGTGATCCCAGGGGTCTCTTCCAACCTGAATGATTCTATGATTCTAAAATAAGATAAATGAATGAACCTTTAGTATCAGCTTCAGATGTGGAAGTCCTACACAAACCAACACAGCGTGTGCAAGTCCTTCCACCCTCCAGCCTGCACAAGCACCTTTTAAAGAAGAGGATCATTAGAGGTGACCAGATGTCCACCAAGCTGTGGCAGGGCAGCAGCTCCCAGCTGGGCAGCGTGAAGGAAGAGAGGAGACAGGTTTCTTTTGTCCTTGGGGGCCTCCCATTTCCAGGGTCTTCAGGAAATGCCATTTTTGCCTCCATTCTCCTTCTGGCAGCAGAGGGGCTGAGGAGGGAGTTTGCACACCTGAACGCTCCCAACCAAGAGTAAACCCATGGAGATGGAGTCCCCTTCGCAAGCAGGTTGGTTGCACCATCTCCCAGCCGGGTGAGGCAGGAGCAATTTTGGTGAGTCACATGGAGATGACAGAGTCTCCTCTGCTCTCACTCCTTAGTCACCGAGAGGTGGGTGCATTTTGGGTTCTTGGACGTTACTGCAGCTAAAATACTTTCAAAATGACATATTTGGATGAACTGCTGTCGCTGATCAGCTCACAAGCCTGGGACATCTCTCACCACGGGCTAAATCAAACCAGCTGGAACCCTTTCTGTGTGAACCATTTGCTCCAGGGACCAACTCTGGGCGGGAACCCATGGAACGAACCGTGGGCTGCCCTGGGTGAAGGCCAGGAAAGGCAAGGAAATAGGAAGGCAAGGATTTTTACACACCAGAATTGTACCAAAAGGCACAGTTAAACATTCAAAAACGTCAGTGACAGCGGCTTCTACTCACATCTGAAACTGAGGGAGGTTTTCAGACGGTAAAGCTAAGGCCAAGTCCAGAAATTTGCAAGCAGACAAGTAGAGGTTCAACCACCTCTGGCTGTTGTAGGACGTGGAGAAACCATTGCCACCCGTGTACGTTGTCTCCAGACCAGCAACAGATGGGCCAGAAGTTCTAAAATAAAGTAGAGCCAGGAGAGGAGTCACCAAGAGCCTTCTGCCACTATGGGAGCAGCATCTTTCTTACTGCCCTTCACAAACACAGAACTTAACCCTGAATCCATACATTAAACCAGAACGTTGCAGGTCTGTGCTATGGGTGGAGTTTTGTATGGTTAGATAGATATATTTGATAAAATATTAATATCTAATAAACACATTATGCCCTGTCTCATTCCCCTCAGACATCTAAACTAGGACAAAGTTTAACACCACCAGTCATCTCAATATGACTTTCTTTTAGGGAAAAATTCTTCAAAAGAACAAGCTGAATCTAGAAAAGAAAAAGTGAAGAACCAGACTCAGGGAAATAACTGGGTTTTTTGAGCCGGCATTGCCTGACACTGGGTCACACTGGGCAGAAGGTACATGGGGTGGAAATGGATGATGTAACAAGAAGAATAATCTGCCTCAGCTTTTGGTCTTGTGCTAGAAGAATCCACATTTTTATTTTAACAACAACAACAATGTGCATCATTCTTATTCTAACTATACATCTGATACAGATAAGCTATAAAATCACGCCATGTGTGCTTCAATTGCAGCAGCTCTGTCATTTTAGCCAGGAAGGGACAGTAAGAACACATTTCCATAATTTACCTTGGTTCTTTATGAGTGATCTGACAGGGGGGTTATTAGTTATTAGCGTTTTTCCTCTGACCAGTATGTTCCTGGTCGTGCAGTGACACAGAACTGCTCCTCACTTGGGCTTGACAATTCATTCCAAGACAGAGGAGGTTCCACTTCAATATGAGGAAAAACTTCTTCAGGGTGAGGGTGAGGGAACACTGGCAGGGGCTGCCCAGGGAGGGTGTGGAGTCTCCTTCTGTGGAGACATTCCAAACCCGCCTGGAGGCGTTGCTGTGTGACCTGCTCTGGGTGTTCCTGCTCCAGCAGGGGGATTGGACTGGGTGAGCTTTCAAGGTCCCTTCCAATCCCCGAGATTCTGTGATTCTGTGAAATTATTCTCAGGGACTCAGTTGCCCAGCAGCGTGCCAGGAGGCTGTTAGCAAGTTAAACAAGGGGGAAGTTCACAAAGTTTACCTGGAAATGTCTTCATCAGCCGTGAGCTCCTGTTCCATCAGTAAAAACACTTGTACCTGAAGATCAAATGCTACATTTTAATACCATATTTTAAATGAACTGTGACTCAAGAAAATGCTGTAGGGGAAGCCTTAGCAATCATCCTTTGAGAAAACTCTTGTTTGGAGCTTTATTTCCATTCCCAGATGATGAAATAACCCCATGAATTATGACTGGACCTGACACCCTCAAATTTTGTCATTCCTTATACATACCCTGAGTGACACAAGGGCCATATAGAAAACACAGGGCTCTTAGGGCCAGGAAAGCTCTTGGAGGCTAATCCCCTCCAAGACCTAAAGGAACCGAGGATAAAGAATCACATAGAAGCAAACTTGGGTGTGAATGCCCAGAGATGACACGGTCCTGTCCACTGAAAGTAGTTCCAGGACTGCAGGAACTCACCCAAAGGCCAAGGGACAGCACAGGAGTCAGAGGCCACGCTGCTTCCAGCTTTTAGAAGATCTTACAGAGTAGAATGGGATTAATAACATTTATAGTATTGACAGTGTACTGGTTTGGGGCTAGCACTGACTTATATTTCTTCATAGTGGCTTCACAGCTTTGGATTTGGGCTAAAATAGTGTGGGTAACACCACTGACAGCATCGAGGTCTTTTCTGCTGCTCACGCTGTCCTGTCAGCAAGTAGGCTGGGGGTGGGGGGCACAAGAAGTTGGAGGGGGACACGGCTGGGACAGCTGACCCCAACTGACCAAAGGGACATCCCAGCCCACGTGACATCATGCACAACCATTAAAACTGGGCAGGGAGGAGAACAGGGGCTGCCACTGCTCAGGGCCTGGCTGGGCATCAGTGGGTTGGTGGTGAGAAATTGTCACCTTTTGCATCATGTGTTTTATTTGGGGGTTATTTTCCCCTCTATTTCTTTCTTTTATTATTATTATTAAACCATCTTTATCTCAAGCAAGTTGTCTCATTTTTACTCTTCCAGTTCCTCTCCTGCATCTCCCTGGAGGGCAGGGAATGAGTGAGCAGCCGTGTGGTGCTTAGCTGAGCTGCCAGTTGGGGTTACACCACTACGGGCAGGATCAAAATTCAAGTGCTGGAACTGGGCTATTGCTAAAACAACACACTCCATCCTAAAATGATATAGCTTTTCTCCTTTTATTGCTTAAATCTGTGGTTAACTAAGGGCTAGGTTAGGAGCCAGCAGATTTAAAAGATAAATAAATAACCACAGGGGTGATTCTGCTATGCCCCTTCGGAATGGGTTGGGTTACAGGGTCAATGGACCACAGGATCAACTACTCTCCTCCATTCCCCTTGGCAAAGCTGAAACTCCCAGCAGCAGGGGCTCCACAGGCAGCAGCTCTCAAAAGGAGATGTTTATCCTGTCTTGTTATGCAGTGTAAATTAAGAGAAAGAAGAAGTCCAAGCCATGCCTTGTACAAATCAGAGGGATGGAGCACCTCTCAGGTGAAGACAGGCTGAGAGAGCTGGGGTTGTTCAACCTGGAGAAGAGAAGGCTCTGGGGGGACCTTATAGCCCCTTCCAGTCCCTAAAGGGGCTACAGGAGAGATGGGGAGGGATTCTTTGTCAGGGAGTGGAGCCACAGATCGAGGGGGAATGATTTTAGACTGAAAGAGGGGAGATCCAGAGTAGATCTAGGGAAGAAATTCTTTGCTGTGAGAGTGGTGAGACCCTGGAACAGGTTTCCCAGAGAAGCTGTGGCTGCCCCATCCCTGGAGGGGTTCAAGGCCAGGCTGGATGGGGCTTTGAGCAACCTGGACTAATGGGAGGTGTCCCTGCCCAGGGCAGGGGAGTGGGAAGTGGATGATCTTGAAGGTCCCTTCCAACTCAAACCATTCTATGATTCTACAATCTCATTTCAGCCACAGTGTGGTCTAAATTACTATCAACTGCCAATCCAACAGATTTTGACTTCCTTTTTTATGAGGCTTCTCATCCTCATTGCTGGAGGATGAGGGCCGAATGACCAGGAAAGTATAAACAGGGAGCACAGAGCAGGGCAGGAGTGGGAACAGCAGAGAGTGTTTGAAGCAGGAATTGGGAGGGCACAACGAAGGTGAATGCACATTTAGTTCAGGAGACATCTGAACAGCTTGAACAGGGTAAGTCACCAGATGTTCTAATATTTGCAAAAAACCAGCTATCAGGACAATGAAAATCAGTCAGTTTACAATTTGTGTCCACTGTACATTTGCATGCACGTTTTCCAGGAGAGATTTTCTTAAAACCACCGAGAAATGAGGTAGTGTCTGAAAATTGCACCGCTGTTTCGACTCAGGACGGCTAACTGCCACTCACCAGCTCAGTGATCATGGTAGGCCAAAGCGAGGTAAGGTGCTGTGGAGACATTCTTAAAAGCAATACTCTGAAAAACAGGAAGACCTGGGAATGAAGGGTGGGCACCTGCGGCAACCGGAGGCTTTCCACCAGCCTTTCTGAAACAGAAAAAAAAACCCAAGAAGGTTTCCTCAGCTCAGAGAAATTTCAACCAGCATTTTCTTCTTCCTTCAGTGACTCTCGAAAAGAGCTAGAATGTATATTGTTAAAAAGCTGCATCATCATAATACCTAGAACAACCCAGGGACAATATGCTCTTCCTTAGCCATAACTGCCCCTAAGTATTTCAAAACGGAGGGAAAATCTTCAGTCAATCCAACACATCGAAATTCAGACCCGTAAAACCACCTGATGTCTTGAACACCATCAACCCAGCTACTGACTGACGGGCAATAAATCCCACAAAACTTGAAAGAATTAATCCTGGAACAAATGAAACAGGAGAGATGATGCAAAGGACTTTCCATATAGAGGATGAGACCAAAGTGTCCAACCTTGGTAGCGCTAAAACACAACCTGTCTAGAAGAAGTTGCTGTAGTTCTTTGCATCAGCTTTGAATAAAACCAAGCAGCTCCCACTCCCAGTCATGTCATGTAAAAAGTCACTGGAAGGGATCTTTAAAGGTCACCTAGTCCAACCCCCCTCCAATGAGCAGGGACATCTTCAACTAGATCATGTTGCTCAGAGAGCTCCATGCAACCTGACCTCGAACTTTTCCAGGGATGGGGAATCCACCACCCCACTGGGCAAACTGGTCCAGTGTTTCACCACCCTCGGTGTAAAAAATGTCTTCCTTGTATCTAGTCTAAATCTACCCTCTTTTAGTTTAAAACCACTACCCTTTGTCCTATTGCAACAGACCCCACTAAAACGTGTGTCCCCGTCTTTCTTATAAGCCCACTTTAACTACTGAAAGGCCACAAATAAGGTCTCTCCCTGGAGCCTTCTCTTCTCCAGGTTGAACAACCCCAACTGTCTCAGCCTGTCCTCACAGAACAGCATGGTGTTCCATTCTTCTGATCATCTTCATGGCCTTCCTCTGGACCCACTCCAACAGGTCCTTGTCCTTCTTATGCTGGAGGCTCCAGAGCTGGACACAGTGCTCCAGGTGGGGTCTCCCCAGAGAGGAGCAGAGGGGGAGAATCCCCTCCTTTGCCCTGTTGGTCCTGATTCTTTAGATGCAGCCCAGGAGATGGTTGGCTTTCTGGGCTGCAAGTGCACATTCATAGAGCCCTAGAATACCAGGTTGGAAAGGATTTCAAGGACCATCTGGATAGAATCATAGAATCATTCAGGCTAGAAGAGACCCTTGGGATCACCCAGTCCCAACCATCAGCCCTACTCTACAAGTTCTCCCCTACACCAGATCCCTCAACACTACATCTAATCCACTCTGAAACACAGTCAGGGATGGGAACTCCACCCCCTCCCTGGGCAGCTGATTCCACTGACTGACCACTCTTTCTGGGAAAAACTTTTTTCCTCATGTCCAGCCTAACCCTACTCTGCTGCAGCTTGCAGCCATTCCCTCTTGTTCTATCACTGATTGCCTGTGAGAAGAGACCAGCACCAACCTCCCTACAATGTCCTTTCAAGCAGTTGTAGAGAGTGATGAGGTCTCCCCTCAGCCTCTTTTTCCTCAAACTAAACAATCCCAACTCCCTCAATCGATCCTCATAAGCCTTATTCTCCAGGCCTCTCACCAGTTTCGTTGCCCTCCTCTGTACTTGCTCCAGCCCCTTGATGTCTCTCTTGTGCTGAGGTGCCCAGAACTGGACACAAGACTCAAGGTGTGGCCTCACCAGTGCTGAGCACAGGGGGACAATCACCTCCCTACTGCTGCTGGTCATAGTGTTTCCAATACAAGCCAGGATGCCCTTGGCCTTCTTGGCCACCTGGGCACACTGCTGGCTCATGTTCAGCCGCCCGTCGACCAGCACCCCCAGGTCCTTTTCTGCCAGGCAGCTCCAGCCACACTGCCCTAAGCCTGTAGCAATCCATGGGGTTGGTGTGGCCCAAGGGCAGGACCAGATCCAACCTTTCTAGGCTTTGCAGGGCCTAGAGAAGACAACCCAGCACCATGTCCAGCTGAATCTTAAACTAAATGATGCTTATTTTAAATTTGTACTTACCTTGTATGTCTGGAAGGTATTTCTGGTATTGGTCTATCTCACTGCTAAAAATAGCAAAAGCCAGTCTCTTGAGGAGCATAGCACGCTGCTCCAGCTCCGCATCTCTGTTAGCAAAGAGATTGAGTGAACTGCTCTGAGCCACTGCCACTCGCGCTGGAAGAGAAGACAGAGCAGAGGCGAACCTCAGATTGCCCTTTTGCTTCACTTTAAAGGCCCAAAGAACTCTTACTTTCATTGCATGAATGGGGTTCAAAAGCAGCCCTTGAGGAGCCCCAAGGTTTGCAGTCTGTATTTCAAGCACAGTGACTGACACCACAGGTGGAAAGAAAACTTGTAAGTATAAACACTCATGCCTTAATCTGGGGGCTTTTGAGAGGCAGTTCACAGAATATCAGGGATTGGGAGGGACCTTGAATGATCATCTGGTCCAATCCCAATCCAATCCAGTTTAGGCCATTTATAGTTTTTAAAAGACAATTAGCAGGTACAGATGCTCAGAAGTTTGGAATGGGCAGAACTGATTTTTCCTTAAGCTGAACTGGTGTCAGAATTTAGAAAAAACGCCCCAAAAAACCCAACAACATCCCCCGACACACACACACACACACACACACTCACTCTACTTCATTAACTTTGTCATACAGGCAAAATTCACCCTAAGTCAGAGTGGTCTGAAATTCTCTCACTTCCAGTGATCTTATTTATGCATCTCCAGGAACAGGGATTTGAAGAAAGCACACAAAACCCCTCACTGATCCATAAAAACAGATTGGAATAAAAGCTGAATAAATGTTTTCAAGATATTTGTTTCCCCCTTTTTTAATGTTTCCCTTAGAGAAAAGTCACTACTACATCAATAAATACTTACTCATCAAATCTCTGAAGGTGGTTTTGTCATGGGTCATCAAATTATCCATGATAGCTCTCCAACTAGAAAAAGAATGTTGTACTTAAATCAGAAATGCAAGCAAAAAAAAAAAGGGAATTTACAGGAATATTTACAGAGCTTTTGCTGCTCTTAACTAATTGAGGCTCATGTTTGCTAAGGCTTCCAGCCCAAGCTCTCTGATGGTTAAGTACCATCTACTCGATGCAATTTGATCCCAAACCGTAAACACACCAAACACACCAACCAAACAACAACTTGAAATTGGGGAAAAAAAAAATAAAATCAATAGAATTGTGCATACAAATATACCTCAGGTAAAAGAATTTCACATGGGAATCCAAAACACACAACATCCCTCTGTTTCTCTGAACAGAGATCCCTTGGGCCATTTCGGTCCTTGTTCCGCATCCGCTGGTGTCAAGGGTACACACAGAGTTTGTGACAGCCATGGCTATGAGCAGAAAAAGCAAAGTCTTACTGGTTAACACAGGAGGCATCCATCTGGAAGAAACTGGAATCCATGAAGAGGTCAAAGGCTTCCTTCTTCCACGCTCTCCTGGTGTACTGGTACCCGCTAAGGCTGCTCAATAACTGAACACAGGCCCGATAGCTGGACGCGTTGTGAGCGCTGAACAAAGAGAAGGCACCAGGAAACAATCTTCAATTGCTGCTCTATAGAAAGTTCTTACAGATCCTTAACCCTTCCTGTGCCCATTTCCACTTCACTGCCACGCACTGGATTTGAACTGGCTGCAGAGGTCTACATCAATTCAATAAACTGGCAAGATACCTGTGATTCCGGAGGTAGGGAACAACGTAGTGCATAATATTTACAAGCAAAGGAATAACTCTCTCTTTTTCATCACTGTAGAAAACCATGTCCAAGAGATGAGCCAAAACCTATAACCAGAGAGGAAGAGACATCATCAGACACTTGCAAATTGCCTTTTATTCATAAACTTTTTTTAAATCGTGTCCTTTACTGAATATTCAAGTTTATGACAGAAGTCATCAAATTCCAGGTACTATAAAAAAAAATCCAGAGCATAATTATCCCATCATTTTTCAAACAAACCCAGAAGCATAAGCTCCTGAGCACAGCATTCTATTTTATTTTTAGTCTTTTGTAGCTTATTTTGTAATCAGAGCCTGCCTGTGATTATCAGCAGTGAATAACACACACCACACCCCACCATCAACACACAAAGTTCACCACCCGAAAAAATCCCCTACGCTGGGCATCTGGAAGGCCATGCTTTATGTTTCACCCCTCTCACTGAACCTTCCCTAACTGTTTTCCTTCCCATCAACCCTCTTTTCCCCAGCTTTCTGGTCCAAAGCTTTACACACTGTAAAAGGTCACTGCAGGGCAGTGTTGATTACATCTGAGGAGACATTTACCTCCGAAAGTAAGGTCAATGCATGGACACTGTAAACTGATGGAGTTATGTTTGAAGTTTCCATTGCTGGAGACAACATATCTAAATGAAGAGAATAATAAAAAACATGTCCAATGTTAGTTTTCTTCAGCCATTATTTACCTCACAAGCATATTTTAATGACATAATTTAAGATGCACAGGCTTTATCAGACACACAGGGTAATGCCTGAACACCACTGACCCCATGCATCGCTACAGGCTTGGGGCAGTGTGGCTGGAGCTGCCTGGCAGAAAAGGACCTGGGGGTGCTGGGTGACAAGGGGCTGAACATGAGCCAGCAGTGTGCCCAGGTGGCCAAGAAGGCCAAGGGCATCCTGGCTTGCATAAAAAATAGTGTGACCAGCAGAAGCAGGTAGGTGATTGTCCTCCTGTACTCAGCACTGGTGAGACCGCACCTTGAGTCTGGTGTCCAGTTCTGGGCACCTCAGCACAAGAGAGATCTGGAGGTGCTGGAGCGAGTACAGAGGAGAGCAACAAAGCTGGTGAGAGGCCTGGAAAACAAGGCTTATGAGGATCGATTGAGGGAGTTGGGGTTGTTTAGTCTGAGGAAGAGGAGGCTGAGGGGAGACCTCATCACTCTCTACAACTGCTTGAAAGGGCACTGTAGAGATATTGGTGCTGGTCTCTTCTCACGGGCAATGAGCGACAGGACAAGAGGGAATGGCTGCAAGCTGCAGCAGGGTAGGGTTAGGCTGGACATTAGGAAAAAATTTTTCACGGAGAGAGTGGTCAGTCAGTGGAATCAGCTGCCCAGGGAGGTGGTGGAGTCCCCATCCCTGACTGTGTTTAAGAGGCAGATTAGATGTGGTGTTGAGGGATCTGGTGTAGGGGAGAACTTGTAGAGTAGGGCTGATGGTTGGACTTGATGATCCCAGGGGTCTCTTCCAACCTAAATGATTCTATGATTCTATGATTCTATGATTTTAATGTGGTCAAACATAGCAAAGCTGTCCCCTGTCTTCATTTTAGCCTGATAATTAAGGTTTTGTTTGACATAAAGATGGAAACCAAACTACCTTCCACATCTGATTCCAAGTTATTCCCATCAACCATGATCTTGGGGGAAGGTTTAACCTCCAGGTTTCGTCGTAGCCAAGTCGTCTGTTCCAAGGAAGAGCCAGCAATCGCCCCAATGGCATCCACTATCTTGTGTGTTACATCCTGGTGGGGGAAAAAACCCCACAAGCATTTCAAAAACTTCATGCAGAAGGGGTGTATTTGTTGTCCTGACATGGGTTTTTATAGGAAAAAAAAACACCCCAAAACAACAACCTATAAGACTAATTCAGCATGAAACTCCTTTCAAATAACTTCCCTTCAACATTGTCAGGGATTAATAACCCCATCGAAAACGAGATCTTTGTCATCAGATTCTAAACAGTACTGAGATACCAAAGATTCATTTCAGAACTGGTGTATCAGGTAATTCTAGTGCATTCACAGAATCACAGAACAGGGACTGGAAGGGACCTTGAAAGCTCATCCAGTCCAAACCCCCTGCCGGAGCAGGAACACCCAGAGCAGGTCACACAGGAACGCCTCCAGGCGGGTTTGGGATGTCTCCAGAGAAGGAGATATTCATCAAGGGGTTTGAAGTTAACAGAATAAAAACCCCTAAACCCTTAGTGCATCTTTCTGACCAAAATGTTTTTGATGGAACACTGGCAGGGGCTGCCCAGAGAGGGTGTGGAGTCTCCTTCTCTGGAGACATTCCAAACCCGCCTGGAGGCGTTCCTGTGTGACCTGCTCTGGGTGTTCCTGCTCCGGCAGGGGGATTGGACTGGGTGAGCTTTCAGGGTCCCTTCCAATCCCAGACATTCTGTGATTCTATGACTCCTTCCCACCACATACACCCAAGCACTGGTTTTAAGAGAAATTTACCTCTATGCCAGCCAAAACCTCCCATCTAACTCAGCCTAAAATCGGTGATTGCTCCTTGGGGTGGTAGAAGAGGGACAGCACACAAGCCTAACTTCCTTTGGAACCTACACTAAGTAAAACACTCACCTTAAGAGCAATAAATATTTTAACTTGCTCAGCACTTGGTGCTTAAAACTACTTTCAGAGTAAGTCATTTGTGTACATTGCTGCCACTTATACGACTCCTGAATTATGCATTTATTGTCCAATATTTCCAAGAGAGACGTACACACCACGGATTTCTCACCTGGAGATCTCTTTGGTCTTTCTTATTCTCCAGGCTTGGGTTTTTCATAATAAACTCATTAAGAACACTGCAAAAAATGCAGAAGCAGAAATGGGCTTTATTCAGTACTTTTAAAAAGCTAGGACAAATCTGAAAACATTTACGTGCGTGACAATTTACTAAACCTTCAGTCCCTGCTACTCACTGATATTCTAGAGAACATCCTTTCAAGTTTCTTAAGTTCATTTTGATCACAGCATAGCTGGTTATCAAGAAGCTGTCTGGCTCAACTATACACAAGCACCTCTAGAGAAAATTACTAGGGAAGATAAATTCAAGAAAATGGTCCTTGAAGCTTTACACAGAAACCATACTCAGTGTTTTATTTCTACCACTCCAGGAGCTTTCATGCTGGGAGTGAATCCGTTCTTGTAGGCTGCAAATCTACACAAACCTAAAAAATAGTCATTGAAGTTATTTTCTAAGTAGAATGAGAAATTTAAACCTACTGTTTAAAGAGCCTGAATGGCTCAACTAATCAGTAAGGTAAAATTGTGGCTTCTATCAAATTATAATGTAAAACTTAATGTATATCACTGTCCTTCACAGAAGAAACTGATTTGATAAAATCCCCACAGAACTCAAGCAATAGGGGTTTGTCTCCACTCAAAAATAAGCAGCAGAGATTTGAACACACTAACACTTCAGTACAATTCTCTTCTCTAGAAATTGCAAATATCAAGAGCACTTACCCAAGGATGAGGAATTGTCCTGGAGCTGGAAGACCCACCTGGATGGAATCCTTCAGCAGAAGCAGCAGGGCTGCCCAGCTGTCCACTAAGCTGGTCACTGGAATTCTAAGAGAGAGAGCAGTGACAGCACTGAGAACAGCATCAGCATCCTCAGGGATTCCCTGCTTTCTTCCTGCCTCACAATTCCCTTGTGGACACTGTGAATCACTACTCTCACAGATTTCTTTGGTTCTTCATTGACTATTAGGTGGCTACATCAAGTCACTCAGAAAAAGAGGAAGGCAGAAGAACAGTGTGCTCAAAAGACACACTCTTCAGTCCCAAGGTTGGAGAGGTACCAAGGAGTTACAGCACAACTAGGAACACCGTTCCTCAGGCAGGGGGCACGTTTGCCAGGGAGTGGAGCCACAGGACAAGGGGGGATGGTTTTAAATTGAAAGAGGGAAGATTTAGATTAGATAAATAGAAAGAAATTCTTTGCTGTGAGGGTGGTGAGACACTGGAACAGATTCCCCAGAGAAGCTGTGGCTGCCCCATCCCTGGAGGGATTCAAGGCCAGGCTGGATGGGGCTTGGAGCAACCTGGTCTGGTGAGAGGTGTCCCTGCCCAGGGCAGAGGGGTTGGAACTGGGGGATGTTGAAGGTCCTTTCCAACCTGAACCATTCTATGATTCTATGACTTCCTGCAGGATTGTTAGGTGGGGGAAGAAAGGTGCTGCAGAACTGGGGAATTCACAAAATAAAAGCCTTTCTTTTTTTAGAACACCTACAGTACAAACCCATTCCTCCTTCGTGATTTCTATTGCACAGGCTGCTTCTCACCCTAGGGATCATAAAAAGCTGTAGAATATCCAAATTGTCCATCCCCTTCTTTGTAACAGAAATAAATTTTAACTTCTTGTCTTACCTTTGAGTATAAGCATAGAAAAACTGCAGCATGCAGACTTCCAGTGAAAGATGTTTCTAGAAAGACACACAGAACTCTGTTAGCAGGAAGAAAAAAAATGGCTTTTTTAAATTTCCTTTTCCCCCTCACTTACCAGGGCAGAACTGAGCATGTCATGATGTCAGTGCAGCATCTGAAGATATAACTTTATTAACTAGATATTGCAAATACCCACTTGGACATCTTTCTATAGTTATTTTTTCCTTTTTTTCTTTCCATTCCTTTTTTTCCCCCCAGCAGTTCCCTTTCCCACCCAACAAATCAACCTGACGTTAGGGTATGCACCTGGTACCCTCGTGGGAGCAGCCTATCCCCACAAAAGAGTGTTGCACAGAAGCAGCAAACAGGATTCTGGAGTGCTTCACGACATGGTCATGACCTAAGAAGGTACAACTCCCCTCCCAAAGTTCATCCATCCATTAGATATTGTGAAGCCTTTCCCCGCTGCACTCAGCTTCGTGAGCGATGTATCTGTATCACCAGCTCTCCAAGAGACTTTAAATAAACCAACAGCACCCATTACAGCTTCCATACCTTGTCCTTCGCTATGGCTGGAGGCTGCTTCAGAACTTCTTTCACTGTTTGAATGACAGTCTCCGTCCTCATAACGCTGATAGAGCGAACCAGCTCGACCAGTAGAAGCTGCTCTTCACCTGCCGTAGGAATAACCTACAAGAATCAAGTGTGTGTCTCAAATGAATGCCCGTGCCAGAATCAAAGGCAGTTGGCCTTGTGGGATTAGGAGCTGGAATCATTTATTCTTTTTCCTGAAGAACTGAGGGAGATAATCCCATTCTAAAATAATTGGGGAGGGACTCTTTTTAACAGGGAGTGGAGCGATACCATGAGGGGTAACGGTTTGAAACTGAAAGAGGGGAGATTTAGAGCAGATCTTAGGAAGAATTTCTTTCCTGCAAGGCTGGTGAGACCCTGGAACAGGTTGCCCAGAGAAGCTGTGGCTGCCCCATCCCTGGAGGGGTTCGAGGCCAGGCTGGATGGGGCTTGGAGCAACCTGCTCTGGTGGGAGGTGTCCCCGCCCAGGGCAGGGGGTTAGAACTGGATGTTCTTTGAGGTCCCTTTCAACCCAAACTGCTCCACAATTCTGTAAACATTCTCCATATTTCAGAATATGTATTTTTTTTCACTGGAATGTCTGAATTTTCTCCTTTCTGCTTCTAAATCCCTCAAAGCTAGTACCACTATGTGAAGTGACCGCTGCAGAATAAACATACCTTTGTCCTAGAGGTGTTTTTGTTTTGCCTCCTCTCATTCCACACAAAGGCAATAGCAGCCATGAAGTGAACACCGTGATTCATTGAAATTGGACCCAAGAGTTCAAGAATCTGCTGCCTCAAATTCTGAAAGGTGGAAGCAGAACACACACATGTTCAGCTAAAAGCCTCAGCATCACGTTCGAACCAGCTGGCTCTAAAACCATGCTTGGATGGTAACTATCAGCCAGAAAACACTCAGAGGGTTCATAAAGCTCTAATCCACTTCTGGTGCTCTTCAATCATTTTATTTATGACTAAGACAAGGGAAGATACATGTTAAATTTGTTAAATTGGCAAATGGTAACGGAGTGGGAAGCAACTGATAGAAAGGTAGAAATCTTAAAATGGCCTGAAAACCTCAAAAAGCATCCTGAAAAAAAGGATAAGGTGCAATAACAGCTTGATTTTTGCATGCAGAGGTAGGGATAAACAACCTCAGTGATTCAGGATGAGTAATTATTTAGACAGAAGCGCTACAGAAAGAAAAAGAAGTCTTAGGATTACAGTGAATCACAACTTCATGATGACAACTTTGTAAGGAAGGGGAAAGGAGCATTCATAAATAGCAGCACTTCATGAAAGACATGAAATATTTCCCCTGAGAGAAGATACCACCCACTAAGTCCAGTTTTGGACACCTGTGCTAGTTTTGGTTGGGAGAGAGTTAGTTTTCTTCACAGTAGCTAGATGGGGCTACGCTTTGGATTTGGGCTGAAAACAGTATTGATATTGCAGGGACCTTTCAGCACTGCTGAGCTGTGCTTAGACATTCAAGGCCTTTTCTGTTCCTCACAACAGCCCACCAGTGAGTCAGCTGGGGGACACACAAGAAGTTTCTCTTTTGTTAAGATTTTCTATGAATATTTTATGTTTTTTGAGGCATAAAAAGGCACAACAGAATGGATTTACTTTTCTTTCCAGAAAGCAAAAAGGTGAGACATTACCAGCAGAAGTAGGGAGGTGATTGTCCCCCTGTGCTCAGCACTGGTGAGGCCACACCTTGAGTCTGGTGTCCAGTTCTGGGCACCTCAGCACAAGAGAGATCTGGAGGTGCTGGAGCGAGTACAGAGGAGGGCAACGAAGCTGGTGAGAGGCCTGGAGAATAAGGCTTATGAGGATGGATTGAGGGAGTTGGGGTTGTTTAGTTTGAGGAAGAGGAGGCTGAGGGGAGACCTCATCCCTCTCTACAACTNTTGTTTCTGAGGTGGATGAATAGATGATGTCCAGAGAAGTTGTGGCTGCCCCATCCCTGGATGGGTTCAAGGCCAGGCTGGATGGGGCTTTGAGCAACCTGGTTTGGTGGGAGGTGTCCCTGCCCAGGGCAGGGGGTTGGAACTGGATGATCTTTAACCTCCATTCCTACCCAAACCATTCCATGATCTTATGAGTACAAAGGTATTAAAGCTGAATTTACAGTTAAGGGAATGGAATTGGATTTAGTTTGACAAAGGTGCTCCTCAACAACTTAAAATTATATTATCCCTGGTATCCTAACCTTTGTTGACCCGAGATTAATAGTGGTAATGGATGCAGCAGCAGCAGTGGTCTTCTCCGAAGAATCCGCAAGGTGAAGGATGCTCCACAGCAAAGTGACAGAAGACATGATCATATGCAAGATAGACAGGATCCCGTTGCGTGCTTCAATCAAGTGCTTCTGATCAACGTTAACCAAAAGCTGGTGGATTCAAAAAGGAGAGGGGAGGAAGAGCATTAAATATCTACATAAACAGCATAAGTAAAATAGTGTAAATTGAAACCTGCTGGATATGATTCTTGCAGAACCGGGGCCAAATTTTTAACAGAGTCCATGCTCAGAATACCAGATCTAAAACCACCACTTGACTCAAAAGACATATTGTGAATATAGAGAAGGAGCCCAAAGAGAATGTTTTGACAAGCTGCAAGATGAACACAGTCCAAGCAGAAGCTGGATAGGCATCAGTCTGGGAATTTCCACAGAAGAAGCCATCTCTAAAAAGGAGCATTCTAGAGATCTAAAAGTTAAGGAATTGCTACTGTAGTTATTTCAGGGGAACAAAAAAAAATTCCCCAAACCCAAATGAACAAAAAAACGCCAAGATTAGTCTCTTAAAAGTCTAGTTAGTAGAAATTGGTTTTCTCTTTGAGCTATGTATATTATCAATAAAACCCACTTATAGTTAAGACAATCTATTTGGTATTTTTCCCACTCAGATGCTCACTTCTGCTAATAGAATCACAGCCCCTAGTTTGACAAAGCCCTTAATTCCTATGTAGGAACCTCACAGACACCCAGCCACGTTTACCTGGTGATACTGTGTAGATGGATCCAGGAGGCAGTAATGAATTATGGTTGTGATCCCTTCTAATAAAGTGAGGACCATATCCGGGGGCGTGACCGATGCCATCCAGAGAGGCCTGAAATCCGAGATTCATTTTGTGAAAAGGGGTTAATGTGGTTGTAAAATAATTCCGTACCATCAAATCTGCTTGAAAAGATCACACACCTCTACCTACACGTACCTGTTATCAGACAACCCCGTTTCGTACTTATACTGCTGAATCAAGTTATCCAAGTTCCTGCAGAGCTGAAGAGTCACCGACACAACCACCCTCTGAAGAACTTTTCCCATGTAAGGCAACGTAGAAGTGATAAGGCCAATCCACTGGGGGTGCATTTTACAGGCACAGTGCTGGTGCAAAGCTCGTATCACCGCGCAGAGGAACATGCCTTGGCAGGTTATTGGCTGGGAATGTAAATACTGCAGAGAAGCCATGGGCTGCTGGGGACCGATGTGCTCCAAGTCCGTGATGACAAAGTCAAAGCCCGCTTCGTTTTCCTCGGGCACGGTCATTACTCGGTGCTCCAGCACAATCAGGCGTTGAAGTACTTTCAAGAGCTGTGACTGCAGAGTACTACCATTGTCAAACTCATCTTCAGAAAAATTGATGAGGCTGTCTTCAGAGAAACCTTCTTCCACCGCCACGATGTTCTTCCCGGCCACCTTCTCGCTGTGCCACTTCTGCGCGCTGAAGATAGAAGACAGCAGGCAGTGCAGGATCACCTTCTGAACCTTGCACTTGGACAACATGTCGGAAATAAAACTAGGAAAGCCCTTGGCAGAGCTTTCTATCACTTTGGCCAGCTCAGCAAAGAGGAGCGTCAGAATTTCTATGCTCATCATTTGCATGTTACGGTTTCCTATTAGATCTTGGGAGGTCACTTTCACATGAGTTGGGTAGTGGCTCCGCATATAGTACAAGCACAAGGAGATGAGGATTTCAATGTACATGGAGCTTCGAAAGTTATGGTTGGAATCAACTGGGATGTGACTATAGAAGTCCTTGCCCATAACTGATATTCGATGCCTGGCTAGAAGGTTCTGGAGCAAGGAGAGCTGGGGAGTGTAGGCGTTGTTGACGCTGGTCGTGGAGATGGCGCTCACGAAAGCTGAAGGATTTGTTTTCAGAATTGCTTTAATTGCAGAGAAAGCGTACAGCGTCCTGGAAGAGTCATACAGCTGGAGATAGAGCAGCACATGTTGGTACAAGGGATGGATATTAAAGTTGGGAGATTTGCGCATTCCCGGGGACCCCACGTCGCTTTCGATTTCTGAAATCTCCCCTTCTCCACAACTGTACCAGTTTTCTAGATCAAGACCTTCACTGAAGAAGACATTTGTTTGTTTAAGTTTTTCTGTTTGTGCTTTCTTCTTCTCTTCATCTTTCTTTTTGGCTATTTTGACCTTGGGTTTTGCCCCTGGTTGCTTACCAGCCTCCTTAACGATCGTTTCTTTTTCTGGCATTTTCTCTGGTGGCTTGCCTTTGAAGCTGAACTGAATGCTGCTGTGGCTTCTCTTTCTGGACTTGGACTCAGCAGAAGCAAGAGTGAGGTCAGAGAGGGACTGCTGGCTTTCTGCAATGCAAGGTGAAGAGTTGTTTCTCGAAATTTCATCCCTTAAGCTCTCGAGTCCAGTCTCAGTTGAGGCCGAGAGCAATTGGGAGCTGTCGTTACTAAGCAAACTGCTCTGGCTGCTTTGAATATTTTGATCTTCGCTTTTTGTCACCTCTACAGAGTTATCCAAGGGACTGAACTTACATGGAGCATCCTCAGAGTGTAGACTATGTTTACCCAGTTCAGTCTCTTCTCCAAGACCACTTACAACCTTGCAGATCAGATCTGTAACCACTTGTTGCACAATGTCGTCGGGCGAGTCTTCTCGCAGAGTCTGAGAACTATCTTGAGCGCTCAGGCTTTCCGTTTCCACCTCATAACTGATGTTGTCTCCAGTGGATGACTGGGAACAGCCAGAGTCAGAACTCTGCAGTATTTCAACCTGATGGTCAGGAAGGTCAAAATCAGACACCACCATGGGTATGGTCTCACTGCTGGTACTCAACAAGGAAAGCCTGTCGCTCAGGGGGTTGACGGTCAGGCTGAAGTTCTCCATTTCATCCATAACAAGTTGTTTTTCGTTGCCTTCTTTAGGTATAAGAAGCTGTTCTTGGTTTACAGGCACATGGGAAAAAGCTTGGAGAAAAACAGAAAAATAAATTACACACACAATTCTAGTGTTCTTTCTGAATAAGTCAAGTTTTGAATTTAAGTTTTGAAGTCTGTTACCAAGACTTGAAATGATAAAGGCATTGTAAATAGTGTTTTTCTACCCTACAGCAGACACCCCCCCCACCCTCATGTTAATATGCAAATGATATTCACCCAACCAAAGCAAGCTTACTCTTAGCAGTAGACCTTAGCCTAACACCACAATTACACAGAATCACAGAATTTCAGGGATTGGAAGAGACCTTGAAAGCTCACCCAGTCCAATCCCCCTGCTGGAGCAGAAACACCCAGAGCAGGTCACACAGGAACGCCTCCAGGCGGGTTTGGAATGTCTCCAGAGAAGGAGACTCCACACCCTCCCTGGGCAGCCCCTGCCAGGGTTCCCTCACCCTGAAGAAGTTTTTCCTCATATTGAAGTGGAACCTCCTCTGTTCCAGCTTGCACCCATTGCCCCTTGTCCTGTCATTGGATGTCACTGAGAAGAGCCTGGCTCCATCCTCCTGACACTCACCCTTTACAGATTTATAGACATTCATGAGGTCACCCCTCAGTCTCCTCTTCTCCAAGCTCAAGAGACCCAGCTCCCTCAGCCTTTCCTCCTATGGGAGATGCTCCACTCCATCATCTTGGTAGCCCTGCCCNCTCCCTGCCCAACTCTCCAGCCTGTCCAGGTCTCACTGGATGGCAGCACGGCCTGCTGGCGTGTCAGCCACTCCTCCCAGTTTGGTGTCATCAAATGCCTTTTGAAACCTCACGTTTTCATACAAGAGAATTATTGGTATGTTCCTCAAATTACACAAGACACCCGAACACCTTCAAAACTCATCTGGCCTGTTTTCAGCCAGGCCCACTTCAGTGCTCCTAATCCACAAAAGCAGTTAACTTCTTGGTTGAGCTTCACACCATATTCTTAAGCTCTACTGAAGTTCAGCAAGACAGAAGGAAGACGCTGCACACGAAAACACATGCACATCTCATCTTCATTTGAGAACAATAAAACTTCAACGACACTTGGGACACCCAGACATCAATTAGAAAAACATGCACAAACGCCCATATAAGCAGTAGCTATTACAGCACTTTTTTTTCAGTGACCCCCCAAAGTTTCTGCTATGTTTTTAGTGTTGCATGTAAAAGATAAATAAATTAAATAAGGAACCTGCCGGGGTCTTCCCGTGTACCTACCATCAGCAGAGCTAAACTTCTGCATGAAGTGCTTTTCATGTTCTTCTTCGGGATGATAGGGGGATTTAGTCCAGTAACATTCAGCCTGTACTCGCTGAACAGACACCCGCTGAGTTTTTGGATGCAGGAGCAGTAGGAGCAAAGGTTCAAGGACCCTTGCAATATCATGTCTTTGAAGCACTTGATTTAACCAGGCTTGTCCCACTGACCACGTAGAACCATCCAAGCTGTTAAGGCTGTCCAGCATGATAAACAAAGATCTAGAATAGAAGGAAGAAGTGTTCATAAGTTTGGCTGTATGTACAGAGCTTTTCACCACTTGTGCAGTGGGTGAGAGTATCAAGCCAAAGAAATAACAAACGTTTTAACTCTGCTCCCTCAGCTCAGTACACATCAAGAAGTTTAAATGAGGACTTTTCCACAAAAGTTGTGCTGAGGAAGACAAGGCTAGTTTAGAATCTGGAGCCTTCTGTTTTTTTTTAAGACAGTCTGATACCAAAGCACAATCCAGAACTCCTCTGCTGGTTGCTGTAAATGACATCTTACACAAACCAAACAGATTAAGCAGAAGAACCTTCATACCGTAATGTTTAACTACAGCGAGAGTCAGGTAATCATGTGACCATTCCTGTCCTTTTCAGCTCCCAAAAAAGTCACAGCAAACAAACAACATTGTGAAAACAATTTTACCTGATGAGCATTTGCTTCTTGTCCTCCTTCCTTCCTCTCACAGTTACACTGGAGTTCTCCACTTTCACTGAATCGCATATAATCAGGGTTGGAAGGTATCTCTAGAGATCACCTAGTCCAACCCCCCTGCCACAGCAGGTCGTCCTCGAGAAGGTTGCACAGGAATGTGCTCAGGTGGGTTCAGAATGTCTCCAGAGATGGAGACTCCACCACCTCTCTGGGCAGCCTCTGCCAGGGCTCTGACACCCTCACAGGAAAGAGGTTCCTCCTCTTCTTTAGATAGAACTTCTTATGTTCAAGTTTGTGCCCATTACCTCTTGTCCTGTCCCTGGGCACCACTGAAAAAAGCCTGGCCCCATCCTCCTGGCACCCACCCTTGAAGTATTTCTAGGCATTCATCAGATCCCTGATCTGTCTCCTCCAGACCCAAGTCTGGGCCCCAAGACCAAAAAGACCCACACCCCTCAGCTTTTCCTCATAAGAGAGACCTTCTAGGCCCCTCATCACCTTTGTAGCCCTTTGCTATTCCCTCTCCAGCAGCTCCCTGTCCTTCTTGAACTGGAGAACCCAGATCTGGACACAGTGCTCCTGATGGGGCCTCAGAGGGGTAGGATGACCTCCCTCCACCTGCTGGTCATACTCTCCTTGATGCACTCCAGGATGCCATTGGCCTTCTTCTCCACAAGAACACATTGCTGGCTCATGGTCATCTTGTTGTCCACCAAGACTCCCAGGTCGTTTTCCTTAGAGCATTCCATGCTTCCAGGATAACATAGTTAAAGACTTTCAAGCAAAATTATTTAAACTGAACTGTGCTTGCAGTCACCAACCTGTCAAAGGTACGACCAAAGGAAGAAGACTTGTTGATGTGAAGGTCCCGGGTGAGATGCCACAGCACTGCAAACTTTGCGTGAGCTTCCATTCTCACTTTCTGTGGACCAAATTATATGTNTCATCTTAATCAAAGTTTAGCTTCAAAAAGTACTCCATGGGATAGTTTGAGCAAGGCTTATTTACTCCCCCAGGCTGCAGGGCTCTGTTTTCAGTGGGTTTATCTATAGGTATCAAGGCACTAGAAGAGAAAGCAGGAAAAAAAAAAAAGAAAAAAGAAAAAAGCTTTTCAATATGAAGCCTCAAGCAGACAGAGGCAGGGAGAAGAGGCAGAGAAAGGACAGCAATTTTTAGAGACAGTGTCTGGAATGATGGGCTTTAACACAGTATCCATGGAAATAAGGGAATGAAAATAAGCTGGCTAGAACCAGACACAAGAATTCTCTAGCTGGATGTGATGTAGGTAAGAGTTCAGCATTAACATGCCCAGCTCCACTCTGGAATGGAGTTTTACTTGGCCAAACAGGCCCTGCTCACTGCCCAAAGGGACTTCTAAGGACCACTAACAATATGCAGAATACTTAAGGGTGAAAACAGTATTGCAGTAACAATTTTTATGCCTTTATCTCTTTACTGTGGCTGATCAAGGCAAAGATTTATTCCAGCAAGGCTGCAAATAATAGTGAATGCCACGCTGTGACAGGAATACAAGGCTCACCCTATTAAAAATAGCTTTACCCAAGAGACAAGAAAGCAGCTGTAGAGGTGAACAAGCCACAGCCATCAGGATGGTCATACTGAGTAAAGCATCACATACAACCAGAGCTTAAACTGAAATTACTGGATGATAAGCAGAAGCAAGAGGACAAAGATTTTTTTGCTTGTTGGTTCTTAAAATATATGCTTCTAGGGCATGAACATTAGGTAGATTCACCCTTAATCAAAATGAGATCCAACAAAAACCTGACACTCTGGCATAATTCCAGGCTTAATGTACAACATCAAGCTCAAGCACTTTGGTGACAACTAAGATAACCAATACCCACCACAATAACAATTTACAGTAGTAAGAAAAAATATACATTTCTCACAGGGGGAAAAAAAACCAAATCCCACAACACTGATGCTAAATATATACAGTTCCACAATCCAGTTCACTTGCATCTGTTGAATAAAGACTGAAAGCAGCAATTCTCAAGTACACACAGATGACTCCACTGAGCCCTCGTGGTCCACGCTGTGTAGATGTAAGAAATTACTGGTTTCACAGGAAGGTTGGCAGAAATGTGAGAGTGCTGCATCCCCCGTCACAGCAGTTCACAGACCAGCCTAATTAGTGAAACTGTAAGTCATGGGCAGTTCTATTATTATGCCAAGCTGTGAACTGCAGTGATTGACAGAATGGCTCACTTTCACTTTTGTGGATGGGGTTACTCTCTGGGAAGAAGGCAAAAAGGTAACTGCTGCTGGAGCCACACAACCACGAGTTGCCAGAGCATGTAAGTAATTAATTCACAGAATCACAGAATCTCAGGGATTGGAAGGGACCTTGAAAGCTCCTCCAGTCCAATCCCCCTGCTGGAGCAG
>VZTM01009948.1:137486-167364 GCA_013400555.1 Jacana jacana | reverse complement strand
CTGCTCTCCAACAGGTCATTTCCCAACCTATACTGGTACCTGGGGTTGTTCTTGCCCAGATGCCAGAGTCTACACTTGTCCTTGTTCTAGTTCATTACATTTTTCCCTGCCCAACTCTCCAGCCTTTCCTTATCATTTATTCCATCAGGGCTGTGAAAACAGCTCATACAGGTAAAATTTAAAGCACTTACAGAGGCCTCAACTCAAATGTTAAATTGACAGCCTTTATCTGAAACAAATTCCTAGGGACTGGAAACAACAGCAACAGATAAGACAGAGTACCTGTCGTGACAAGCAGATCTCCTATAACAACAGTAAAAGCTAAGCCTGGGCTTAATACTGGGAAGCAGGGTATAACTTTTGAGAAGAGAGAAACTCTCCTACATAAGGCTGTCACTGAATGCTGAAAAGCCCTCTTTGTCCAGTATGAAACTACACAGGCTCATCACAGACCGAGAAGAAACAAGGACTGTCAACAACCCAAGTATCTGCCAGTTTCATAAGAGCCTGAAAATCCCGCTTGGCTTGCGTTAGCTCCAGTGGCAGCAAAGCAGAGGTGATCCACAGGGCAGCCAAGACCACTCCCCAACACATCTCAGTGAAACACTTCAGCTAGAAATAATGACCTGAGAAAAAAGTGTCAGAAGATGGAGCTCAGAAATATATAGCACTGCTCTTGGGAGCTGGAAATAGAATAAAGCCTTATTAATTACAAGCTGCCCTTTTGTCTTGTTCTTACTTTAACTGGTTTTAAAATAGGCAGAATCAGATAACATAAACAGTCAGAAAGACAAAAAAATACCAATTCACTGCTGCTAGGGAAAGGAGGGAGAGGGAGAGGAGGGAGAGGAGGGAGAGGAGGGAGAGGAGGGAGAGGAGGGAGAGGAGGGAGAGGAGGGAGAGGAGGGAGAGGAGGGAGAGGAGGGAGAGGAGGGAGAGGAGGGAGAGGAGGGAGAGGAGGGAGAGGAGGGAGAGGAGGGAGGGGGAATTAAGGCTGGAACACCGAATGAATAATAACAAATGGAGCAAACTCATAAGGATGTGTCTCACAGAAAGGGAAAGGAATTGAAAACAGATCTCTCTTGGTCAGGATGCAGCAAAAGGAAGTGTGCTTAGTTGTGATGGAGGTGCATGGAAAGAGGAGTGGTTAGGACAACTGGAACGGAAGGTAGAAAATCTGTGTCCAATTGCTACCATCCCAAGCACTTTTCATGGGTTTGCAAAACAGCAAGATGCCACGAAAACAGGGCCCAACCACTACAGGCATGAAGGTAAGGCTTCTCGTTGAGTGGGAATACAGGAAAGAGGGTGATGGTGTCAGTGGGTGAATAAATCTGATGCAAGGTAACTGCATTTTTAATGTTTGAAACAATCAACGTAAGGCAACATTTTTTCCGTGCTGAGGTTACTCATGCCCTCCTCTGAGGCCTAAATATGATGCTACAGCTAGAAACATATACTTTGCACATCTTTTAAGTAAATATATGAGCAACTTGCCTTGTCTCTGTGAGTCAGCTGCTGACTAATAACATCTTCACAAATGCTGGAGGATGGAACGAGGTTATGCAGCTGGTAGAAGAGCTCCACACTCTTTTGATGATGCTGAGGAGTTCCGTCACCCAACTGGTCCCAAAGAGTTAAAGCTATATGCTTTGTACAGGAAAATAAAAGTTGCAAGAGAGAATTGAATGAGTATCATGCCTTGTTTCACTCTGGAACGCGATGAGCTCTACACAATGATCACAGAATCATAGAGTTGTCTGGGTTGGAAGGGACCTTGAAGATCATCTAGTCCAACCATCACTAAACCACATCACTGAGCACTATCTTCAACCCATCTTTTAAATACCTCCAGGGATGGTGCCTCAACCCCTTCCCTGGGTTCCAAGGCTTCATAACTCTTTCAGTGTAAATATTTTTCCTAATCTCCAATCTGAACCTCCTGTGGTACAACTTGAGGCTCTTTCCTCTTGTCCCATCACCTGTGACTTGGGAGAAGAGCTGGTGGGAGACATTACAACTGATGACATCGTATGACCAACAGAAAAACCCATAAACCTGTTCTTTTATGTTGGCATGACCATAAGCAACGGTTTGAAATGCTGCAATAACTACCTGAAAATTCCTGCCAGAAGCCAGAACTCACCGAAACAAGTTTCGTTGGAATATAATTAACCACATAATATGCCCTGCTGCTAATTATCTTCTGGAAGTTATTTCTTACATAAACGACACATTGTGGTCCTACCTTATAGATGCATCTCAGTCTCAGACCCTTGTTAATTAATGATGCTATTAAATCAGGGGTGGGTTTTTTTTACATTTTAAAGATATTCATTCCAACAGGGGGTTTCACCCAAGCAGTCAGTAGGACAACCTGAGTGAGAAAGCTTACTATGTGTTTTCACTCAGGGTCTAACACCAGGTACAGCTGTCACCCAGATACTCAGCAAGAAAATCTGGTTTACCACACCAAAGATGACAAAGCTGCTGAAAGGACACTGTGAGTCTTCAGCAGCTGGGAAAAGACACCTCAAGAGAACATCAAAGACATCTTGCACTGTACCTTGAAGAAATCTGTCTTTTCAGCCATGTATCTCAGATTGCCTGGAGTGAGAGGAGGTCTGATGACCACAGCCACTCTTCCCTGGTTAGGGCTGAGAGGCTGAGCGGTTTCCACGCTGTTCAGATTCTCTCCCGCGACCAGAGCGACAGATTGGGTCAATCCAACCAAGTCCATCACAAGGGAGATAGTAACACCCTGAACACTGAAATCACTCGCTTGCTTGCAAGCAGTCATTAAAGTCTGTAGCCACAGTGGAGGCTGTACTTGTTCACAGTCTGAAATACAAAAAAAAAAAACCCAAACCCACAGATGACACATTCATTTAACAACTTTAAATGTGATTTTTTCCTCCTAAATCTCATTCCTGTAAGTACAGTCATCCTTTATTGGTCCTATTTCAACCTGCCCAGTGTGCAGGTTTAGGAAAANCCTTCCCCAGCTCCGTGTCCCTCCTCTGCACTTGCTCCAGCCCCTCCAGATCTCTCTTGTGCTGAGGTGCCCAGAACGGGACACCAGACTCAAGATGTGGCCTCACCAGTGCTGAGCACAGTGGGACAATCACCTCCCTACTTCTGCTGGTCACACTATTCTTTATGCAAGCCAGGATGCCCTTGGCCTTCTTGGCCACCTGGGCACACTGCTGGCTCATGTTCAGCCGCCTGTCGACCAGCACCCCCAGGTCCTTTTCTGCCAGGCAGCAGAAATATGCAGGAGAAAGGTACTTCTTGATGTATTTCTATCTTTAAAAGAACCTGATTAGGAGCACAATACACTGTATCCTTTCAAACATTTAGAAACCAAAAATAAGCAGGAAAATTTGAAGGAGAAAAATAAGTATTATGGCATTGCTTCCACACAATGTCACATTTTAGACAAAAGCGGATTTCTAGCAGTTTGCAAGTTCTTTCATTCACTCTCCTCCTTCAACAAATTCTTGACCAGCAATCAAGTCTTAACATGGTGGTTTGTAGCCTTGAAGAATTCTGTAGGATTTTTTATATATATATTAAAAGCTTCTATATGTCTTACATTGCACAGACAGTATACAACATACACATGCATACATAGTTATTTATTTGTATATAAACTAAGAGTGCACTGACAAAAATACAGATGTTTTCCTGGCAGCACTTCAAAAGTAATACAGCTGTGAAAATTGATGTTTTAGGTGGCAAAAAACTAGGTGCTATCGAATCATACTGTGCTCTCACCGCAGGGAGCTGGTGTTCCCTTCTTACCGCCCCCCTAACACCATACTCTGGCCTGAAAGTGGAAGTTTTCTGAAGTTCATACTCACCTTTCCAAGTGAATAACACACCCTGCTATTTTAGGGGTACCGAGGTAATTTGTCTTAAAACTTCACAATTACTCTATTGACTGTGTTCCTAAAATAGGAAGATGCTTCTAGAATCAGAAACAAGTGAAGAAGTGCTTTTTCTAGGCCTAAATAAAGCATCTGCTTTGAACTAACTTCAAATTTATATCCATAATACTTAATTTTGCAACATAAATTGGAGCCTAAATATACCTAACAATTCCACATAATGTTCTAGATTTTACAGATATAAACATTATTCCGAGCTTGACTCAGGTCCCTTTTTCATTTCTTCAATTGAAAATAGCACACATTTATCTGAGGAATTAAGCATACAGCAAAATTTAAGCACAATTATATTCTATCACATTAATTTGGCTCCTTCAAATAAACAAACTGACTATTCTCACCATTGATTAAAGGAAATCAGGTCCCATCCCTAATGCAACCCATCAAAAACATGCTCCAAATTTATGAACCCTTTAATAAAACAGCCTCTTCTGCAGTAGAAAACCAAATCCACTGCTGAAGAAAAGGCTGGAGTGTGAATGATGGGACCTACCTTCTCCCATTCTCCATTCTCTGTTAGGAGAAGCAGGACTCCAAGGACAACTCTGCAGCCCCATTCCCATCACCATTCCCATCCACCCTGACATTCTCTACAACAGATGTTTACACCCAAAACAAAATCATAGAGTTGTCTGGGTTGGAAGGGACCTTTAGTATCAACATCTAGTCCAACTGTCAATGTAACACTAACCATCATTAGACCATGCTCCTAAGCAATATGTCAACCAGGCTTTTCAATCCCTCCAGGGTTGGTGCCTCAACCCCTGCCCTGGGCAGCCCATTCCAAGGCTGAAGAACCCTTTCAGGGTAAACATTTTTCCTAATTTCCAACCTGAACCTCCCCTGGGGCAACTTGAGTCCGTTTCCTCTTGTCCCATCACCTGTTCCTTGGGAGAAGAGACTGATCCCCCTTGGCTACACCCTCTTTTCAGGGAGTTGGAGAGGGCAAGGTCTCCCCTCAGCCTCCTTTTCTCCAGGCTGAACAGCTCCAGCTCCCTCAGCCTCTCCTCATCAGACTTGTTCTCCAGCCCCCTCACCAGCTCAGTTGCCCCAATCCTTCCTGCTGATTTCAACCACTTAACATTTGTGCTGCTTCTTCAAAGTTACACTATTTACTAGACTGCAAATGCAACATCACCAATGGGAAAGTTCAGATGATGAACAAGCAACACAAATCCAAGACATTTCACAAAGCAAGAAGGATTCCTAGAAACAGTGCCTTCATGTGAAGCACTTACTACTTGAGCTCTACAGGCTTTCTGCTTTAGAGTAGGTAGGACCCCTTCAGCATTGCAATCCCCTTAATTATTTCTATGTATATATATAAAGCAGCTATAACCAAGTTGCCTTCAACTGACATAAATATTTGATGTGTCTGGATCTCATAAAGTCAAAGATATGCCCCACTCCTGGCTGTAGAATGAAAACATACACAACCCATCCTAAAGACTACAGGAAGAGAAGAAGCAGTCATGTTAAACTCATGTGTTTGTTTCATAGAATCATAGAATGGTTAGAGTTGGAAGGGACCTTAAAGATCAAAGCCCCGTCCAGCCTGGCCTTGAACACCTCCAGGGACAGGGCAAGTTTGTGAAAGCCAAAAACCTGTTCATCTCTAAGCACTGCAAAACCTTTAACAGATTTTGAAAGTTGGGGATAAAACCAAAAACATGCAAGCATGAAGTTTCCTAGAAACAATAAAATCACAGGAGACAACTGTGGCAGCTGCCAAAATTATTGTCACTGTTTCCTGCATGGTCCAAGTATATCCACCACAATACCATTTTAAGGCAGGAACACTCAAGCTACAGATCATAAGTAGATCCAAAACTGAATCACAGGATGATATGAGGTTGGAAAGGACCTCTGGAGATCATCTAGTCCAACCCCCTGTGAAAGTAGGGTCACCCAGAGCAGGTTGCACAGGAACATGCCCAGGTATGTTCCAGGGTTTGGAATGTCTCCAGAGATGGAGACTCCACCACCTCTCTGGGCAGCCTCTGCCAGGGCTGTGACACCCTCACAGGAAAGAAGTTCCTCCTCATGTTTAGATGGAACTTCCTGTGTTCAAGTTTGTGCCCGTTCCCTCTTGCCCTGTCCCTGGGCACCACTGAGAAAAGCCTGGCCCCATCCTCCTGACACCCACACTTGAAGTATTTCTAGGTGTTGATCAGATCCCCCCCTCAGCCTTCTCTTCTCCAGACTAAAAGGACCCAACTCCCTCAGCCTTCCCTCATCAGAGAGATGTTCTAGGTCCCTAATCATGTTCATAGCTCTCTGCTGTCCCCTCTCCAGCGGTTCCCTGTCCTTCTTGAACTGGGGAGCCCAGAACTGGACACAGTGGAGACTTTACAAACTTTAAAAAGCACTGTCCATCTAAATTGTCACATTTTACAGTAATTACAGAACTGTCAACATTTTAATCCCATTTCTGTATTTCAGGATGTTCATCCATCTGTGAACACCTTTACACTTCACAAACCCTCCATTTTTATTTGGTTTCCTAATGCAACTGTAGCAAGCAGAATCGTTGCCAAGAACTCTTCCTTTAATGGTATCAAAGCAAAATTAATTAATTTCTCATCTGGTATGATTTTTATGGAACAGAAGCTTAAGATTTCCATGTATTGCACAGAGCAATCAGTGTGCAGATCCATCCAAAATTGCTCAAATGAAGCTGGAAACGTAAGTGATGTCACTCGTGGCTATTAGAAAATATGACAAAGAAAACGTTATGGATCCATATAGTAAAGAGGAACATCTGAAAATCTACATTCTGCTTTCCAGCTTCAGTTTGCATAACTGATATCACCCTAATATTAATTAGTAGTAATTAATATAATAATGTCACCCCAATATTAATTAGTGTCAAACCCTGTGCCAGCAATATTCTGCAAATCTAAGAGAAAATTGCTTCCTTTCCAAAAAGCAAAGCAATTGATACAGAAGGAAACTTAGATTTCTGAGAGGAAGAGCAAGCAGCACCAGACACAGGAATACTATAACTTGAAATATTTTTTTGGGGGAAAAAATAAGTAAATTTCAAGGCAAAGAAGAAGGACTCCAGCTTACCGACTTCGGGCTTCCCGGGATGTAGCTCTGAAGTACGGTTCCCTTCAGCAATGTAAACGGGAAAGCTGGAACATTCAAGATAGAGCTGACAAGCAGCAATAAAGGCAGGAAGGTATTCTTTTGGTGTTTTCTTCTTGTTTGTTTTCTTCACCTTAGCATCAGCTTGTGATTCTCTGTCCCATTTTGCTGTCTGCCCTTGCTCTCTGGCGGGGTCCCCGGGAAGCTCTGGCCCCAAGGGCTGAGACGAGGGGTTGCTCTGTACGATATACAGGTTGATGAATCTGGTTAAGAACTGTTGGACGTACTCCAGGCAGCACTGCATTGCAGTCTTTTGGATCGTGTTCCCACTCCGAGGCGCCGTCCCCTGTGTCACGACGGAAGGGGGCTGCACGATGGTCTCCTCAGACCCCACGGTGGAGGCCGTCTCGGTCTCTGAGGACGTGCTACCAATAACAGGGATGCCAGGGGCACCGGGACCTTCGCTGAGCGCCCTGTCAATGTCATCGGCCGTATCCGCCTGGTACTGCACGAACTCAGTGAATCCACTTTCTGATGAGCGACTGCTCGGAGGGTTCTCACCATCTTCGAACACATCGTTAGGGTTTTCCAGTGAAACCGGTGGCACCTGAATGTGCAAACAAAGGTTATCGAGGTCCCAGGGAGAAAATACTTATTTGCTTCTTCATTTAGGTCCTGCACTTGGGCCACACCAACCCCATGGATGGCTACAGGCTTGGGGCAGTGTGGCTGGAGCTGCCTGGCAGAAAAGGACCTGGGGGTGCTGGTCCACAAGGGGCTGAACATGAGCCAGCAGTGTGCCCAGGTGGCCAAGAAGGCCAAGGGCATCCTGGCTTGTATAAAAAATAGTGTGACCAGCAGAAGCAGGGAGGTGATTGTTCCCCTGTGCTCAGCACTGGTGAGGCCACCCCTTGAGTCTTGTGTCCAGTTCTGGGCACCTCAGCACAAGAGAGACATCGAGGTGCTGGAGCGAGTGCAGAGGAGGGACACGGAGCTGGTGAGAGGCCTGGAGAATAAGGCTTATGAGGATCGATTGAGGGAGTTGGGATTGTTTAGTTTGAGGAAGAGGAGGCTGAGGGGAGACCTCATCCCTCTCTACAACTGCTTGAAAGGGCATTGTAGAGAGGTTGGTGCTGGTCTCTTCTCATGGGCAATGAGCGATAGAAGGAGAGGGAATGGCTGCAAGCTGCAGCAGGGTAGGGTTAGGCTGGACAGGAGGAAAATTTTTTCCCAGAGAGAGTGGTCAGTCAGTGGAATCAGCTGCCCAGGGAGGGGGTGGAGTCCCCATCCCTGACTGTGTTTCAGAGTAGATTGGATGTGGTGTTGAGGGATCTGGTGTAGGGGAGAACTTGTAGAGTAGGGCTGATGGTTGGACTGGATGATCCCAGGGGTCTCTACCAACCTAAATGATTCTATGATGCTATGATTTGAAAGCCACAATTTCATAGGGATACAATTTAAAGCAAAACGATGTTTCAGTAAGTTTGCCAGCCCAAGCTAACTACAATTAAAAATAAATTAAATTGTTATTAAGTACTTTAATATTATTGCTTTTACCATCATCTTTGTATCATAATCATGCCTATCTTTTATTAAAGAATGCTGCCACACACAGTCCCAGGTATTATTAATTTTGACAGCATCACAGAGCACAATAGTCAGACATGGCAGAAACCCCCTCGCTTCCAGCAGGAAGTGGGATGTTGAACTCATCGTTTATGGTCATTTTGACCAGCAAGATTCTTTTCAGGCTTTAGATTTTTGCATGTTTTTACCAAAGGAAGAGATATTTATCTGTTAATCAGAAACTGCTGACATCATAAAGGGGTAAAAAAACCTGCCTGCAGGCAAAGGAGACGAAAAGACGTCAGTCAAGGAGAATGGGAAGACTTGTGAGATCAGGAAAAAAGTACACACCTCCCTGACCACACGTTTGAAGGGCCTGCTGTACAGGTGAATAATCACAGTAGGCAGTAAATGATTTTAACCTAATCACTGTCTGGCTATATTACTGATAGAAAAATCACAAGCATTAAAGCTTTGTCTCATTAGGAAGTCAGGATCCGTGGCACTTAACATTACAACTATAAGTTGCCAAAACACCTTAAAAAAGTGACCTGTGAAGCTGTAAATCATAGAATCATTCAGGTTGGAAGAGACCCTTGGGATCATCCAGTCCAACCATCAGCCCTACTCTACAAAGTTCTCCCCTGCACCAGATCCCTCAACACCACATCCAATCTACTCTGAAACACAGTCAGGGATGGGGACTCCACCACCTCCCTGGGCAGCCCAGTCCAGGCTCTGACACTCCTGCTGGGAAGAATTCTTTCCTAATGTCCAGCCTAACCCTACCCTGCTGCAGCTTGCAGCCATTCCCTCTCATTCCATCACTAATTTCCCTTGAGAAGAGACCAGCATCAACCTCCCTACAATGTCCTTTCAAGCAGTTGTAGAGAGGGATGAGGTCTCCCCTCAGCCTCCTCTTCCTCAAACTAAACACTCCCAGCTCCCTCAATCGATCCTCATGAGATTTATTCTCCAGGTCCTTCCCCAGCTCCGTGTCCCTCCTCTGCACTCGCTCCAGCACCTCCAGATCTCTCTGGTGTTGAGGTGCCCAGAACTGGACACAAGACTCAAGGGGTGGCCTCACCAGTGCTGAGTACTGAAGAATAAAATCTTTCATAACCTAAAAACCATCCTCCTACTTCTGCATTTATACTAATAAAGCCAGCTCGGTTTGTCAATAGAATTCATGCTCTATGACTTAAGACCTTGTCTGCTAAATGTGGATGGAATCTCAACTCATAGTTGTATATACAGCACAACTTCAGCATCTTTCTTTTTGTGTACCAATCCCAAGATGTGGAAGTTGAGGACTTCTCTCAAATACAAAGTTATAATTATAAAAGAAGAAATGAGCTTTCATTTTAAGACCACTAACCATTTGGAACTAAAATGAAAAGAACCAAACCATCTTCTAGAGACAAGAAAAAAGGGTTGTTCCAGCAACAACAGTTCTTCATGACTCGTTGTGAGCCTTAATTCCTCACAGTTCATAATATGCACAAATCTGATGGATGATTTCTACTCAGATCTACCCACAGCAGCTTTTGGGGCTGCTCTAACTCTCTATAGACTGTGGTAGCAGAGTCTCTGCCTCCTGGTGAGGACTTGAGGTGAACAGTGAAACAACTTTACCAGAAACCCATGGATGAGTGGGAGTTATTGAAGGTAAAGACCATGTCCACACACTTCTCGTCTATCTCACCTGGGATGGCAGATGTTGCCTGAAAGCCAACAGCCCCAGAAGTTGTCTGGCTGTCTCACACCCTAATCACCAGCCATCTTCAATGCAGAATCTGAGCATAATCTAAAAGTCTGAATACCTTTTTCATTAGTAGATAAAAATGGAGACTTCATTATATATGGTGAACTACATCTTGTTTTACCAGAGATGGAGTAAAAATGAAAACTTGCTTCAGATACTAAGACAGAAGACAGTGAAAATTATGTACTAAAATGCTTGGGAAGACAAAAAGGGTGACCCTGTCTTATAAAATACAATGTAGAAAAGATCAGAAACATGGTAAACAAATTCTCTCTATCACAGAATTACAGAATGATATGGGGTTGGAAGGGACCTTCTGGAGATCATCTAGTCCAACCCCCCTGCCACAGCAGGTCATCCTTGAGAAGGTTGTACAGGAACATGCTCAGGTGGGTTTAGAATGTCTCCAGAAACGGAGACTCCACCACCTCTCTGGGCAGCCTCTGCCAGGGCTCTGAAACCCTCACAGGAAAGAAGTTCCTCCTCATGTTTAGATGGAACTTCTGATGGTCAACTTTGCACTCGTTCCCTCTTGTCCTGTCCCTGGGCACCACTGAAAAAAAGCCCCATCCTCCTGTCACCCACCCTTGAAGTATTTCTAGGTGTTGATCAGCTCCCCCTCCACAGCCTTCTCTTCTCCAGACTAAAAAGACTCAAGTCCCTCAGCCTTTCCTCAGAGAGATGTTCTAGGTCCCTAATTGTGTTCATACTCTCTGCTGTCCCCTCTCCAGCAGTTCCCTGTCCTTCTTGAACTGGGGAGCCCAGAACTGGAGCCACAGTGCTGCAGATGGAGTCACACCAGGGCAGAGTAGAAAGGCAGGATGACCTCCCTCCACCTGCTGGTCACACTCTTCTCTACGAAGCCCAGGATGCCATCGGCCGTCTGGGCCTCAAGGGCACATTCCTAGTTCATGGTCATCCTGTTGTCCACCAGGACTCAAGGTCTTTTTCCTCAGAGCTGCTCTCCAGCAGGTCAGTCCCCAACCTCTCCTGGTGCAGAGGGTTCTTCCTCCCCAGGTGCAGGACCCTACACTTGCCCTTGTTGAGTTTCACCAGGTTCCTCCCTACCCAACTCTCCAGCCTGTCCAAGTCACGCTGGACGGTGGCAGAGCCTTCTGATAGACTCTTTGTCTCTTAACAGAAGCCATGGCTAGGTATGGGTCTATTGTAATTGAAAGGAAAAGGCTGTTGAAGGTTCAAAAGGCAACATCATTCTATTAAAAGAGGTTTTACTTAAAAAAAACAAACCCAACCACCACAGGAACAGTTGATACAGATGGAAAACTCATGAGCTGGATTTACTCAGTCTTAAGAAAAAGAATGCTAAGAGTTGTGGAGGGGCAGAAGGTGTCTCTATTACTGTCTGTGACTTCCCATTAGGTAGCTGAAAGGATGGAGGCTTGCTCAGAAATCCACTGTGAAAGAACAAGAGGCAACAAACCCAAGCTGCAACAAAGGAGCTGCTGATTAAATAACACGGTGCAAACAAACAAGCTCTGAAATCTTCATCTTTGGAGACATTCAAAACTCAGCTGGATATGAACCTGAGTGACCTGGCTTAGCTCCAAATTAAAATCAATGTTTGAAATAAACCCTGCTCTGAGCCACGACCTGCAACTGTCACTTCCAACCGGAATTATTGGATGATGTTCCTCTATTTTCTTCAGCTGAAGAACACAGACTTCAGAGCACGTCACTTAACGTGCCATGCAGAGCCGTGGCTGAGCAGAACAAACTAGACAACTTTAAAAGAGAATTAAAATAAGCTGCTGGCTGGTTTGTTTCTTCTGTTTCTTTGTTAAATTATTCAAAGAACTTAACAGTAAAAAATTGACAATAAAGTAACTGATGGGTGTTAATCTGACGCATATAAACAGAGTGAGAGGAGAACTGAGTTATGCCTGATGTGTAACCACAATGGAGAATCCTTTTGAGTCGTTGTTCTACATGATCAGGCACTGCTAAAGTGCATTACAGCTTTAAACCTTTGATTAATTCATTCTTCACAGAATTCTATCACAACATTTTATCACAGAATGACATGGGGTTGGAAGGGACCTCTAGAGATCATCTTCTGAAGTGATTTATGCATTTATAACACAAAACTAATTAAAAATCCTTTAGAACCAAGACCCTTCAGGACAATGCAGCACACAATTATAATAGCTTCTGATGATCCAAGTCTCACCCATATATTAAACTCAATCTCATCTAAGACTTGCAGGTGGCTCAACACAGGTTTAGAAAGCCTTCCCGCCCCCCCCCCAAAAAAAAAAGAATGTATTTTTTTTTTCCACAATGCTGCAAAACAGAATCAAGATTACCTTTTTATTTTCCCATTCTTTGATGGAGCTGCTGTGTCCACTAGGAAGCTGCAGGACACCGTCCGTGCCAGCAGACAGCAGCGGAGGTTGGACCTTACTAAGGATCTTTGAGCAGAGTCGGAGAGAATCCGTAAGCTCCGACAAGTGCAGAGTATGAAGGTGGCTCGTCAAGGCAGAAATCATCCTGAGCAGCAGCTGAGGCAAGTGCTCTGTCTGTATTTCAATGTAGGTCTCCTAACAAAGCAACAGTTAATTAACCTGTTAATTTTAAGACTGAATTCCACCCCCAAAAGTTATCTGCTGTTAGAGGGGTACCTATCGTTTGCTTGACTGGGTTCCAAACACATAGAGCACGGACAAAGGGAAATTAGCATCTTAGTATCCAGAATAAGAAATGCATGCTTTACTTCAAAAATTACAAAATTAATATTACAGTTGGAAAACCAACAAATAGAAGTGTAAATTTGCTCTTTTTCAGAATTCTACATCTTCTTAATTACAGAGCAAACACACACACAAAAAAATAAATCATAAAAGTGAGGCTAAAGAATGTTACGACTATTATTTTAATAACCTTCATATAATAAACGTTTAAGAATGAAAATATAAACAAGTTGTTAAGGGAAAACTAAAGGGAAAACAGGCTGATTGCCATACCTGACACAGCACTCTCATACTTCTAGTAGGCTTTGAAAGAAGAAAGCAAAGAATTGAGGAAAGACAGGCACAGAATAAACAGTTCCAACAGTCTCTGCTACGTTAAGCGACGTCAACAGAAAGAGATGAAACATCTCGCCACGACATTTAAAAAGAGCCTTAAAAGAAAGCTGCACCCCTAGACTAGCAAATCAAACTGCAGAAGATTACAGAATGACATGGGGTTGGATAGTCTAGTAACAAATATAGCATAGTTTTAGAGAAAAGCGACTGAGGACAGACAAAAATCGTCAGCTCTGAGCATCATAAAACCCACTTCGGTTCTACCCAATCATATACTGAACCCCAAATTTCTTCTAAAGGTACCCAGCAATTTATGGCAGTATATTTTCAGGAAGGACTATTAATAAAGCAGCTAGAGTTTTTCTGTAAGCTACAAATAAACAGAGTCCCAGCACTAGCAACGAATAAAGCAATTCTTACCAAAGAGACTATATCCAACAAAAAATCCACTAACAAGCAGAAATTTGTCAGGGGTAACTCAGGTTGCTCACCACCAGCTCCAGGCCCAGTTTGAAGTCTGGCATGTAATGTCCTCCTGCAAAAGTCAAAGAGGGTTCCATGATATTGCCCCCCCTGCCCATCTCACCCTTACACACTCACCATGTTCCAGTAACTTAATGCAAACCTGTACATACCGGGGATAATCCCTAGAGCTCTCCCTTTAGTGTGAAGCGGCTCATTTGGCCCCGCTGTACACTTTCAGAAGAAGCAGGAGCTGGCCTTTCACTTAAACCAGTCTTTATGCAGAAAATAAGGAAAGTCAGGCTACAGCAAATTGCATTTGTGGGCTTCACCGTGCCCAGCAATATTCACTAGTATGAGCAGGGGCACCAATAATAGAATGAAGGGACAGCGTTACTGGAAGCACAGTCACTTTGCAGAGATCTGAACTAAACCCAAGGCACGAAGCACTTGAGATAAAGACAACCAAAAACAAAATGAAAGGCCTGTGAAGCTTGAGGCTGTGCAAGAGGAAAACAAAACAAGCTCTTTTAAATGTCTGCTTTAACTTCAACCGTGACCACGCTGTTTCACTATTGAGAAGAACTCATAATCTGGTGAGTTTTGTTGATGAATCAAGTCAGACTGAAGACAAACACCCTGTGGAATCACAATCTGACAACACTAGAAGCAAAGGATACCAACAAAGGAATATTTCATTTCTTTAATTCATTTGCTGGGGGTGACAGGTGAGGGCAGTGTTTTTTCAGCAATAGTTAGTTTTTCCTATCCCTCTTTTTTAGAAGGATTCATGAACATATATACCAGGAGTGTAAAAAAGATCTATTTGCAATAATAGAAGCGTGACAGAAACCAGATCTGAAACAGTGACAGTAAGCATTTATCAAAAGATTTTAAAAATATTTTTAAAATCTTATTTAAATTGCATTTTGTCAGTATCCTATGTTTGAAAACACTCTACACTCGCCCTCAGAAGTGTCCAAGGCTGGACAGGATATTCCACATGGGACCTTGGAAACACTAAGTGAAAGGAAAAATAACTTCCTTTCACCTGCTGATCACACTCCCCTGAATGCAGCCCAAGGCACAGTTTCCTTCTCTTATGAGAGCTCACTGCTGGCCCACAGACAACTCAGTGTCCAAATAGCTTAATACATTATTAACCTCTTCCACGAGCAGAGGGATTAATTCTGTCTCTTGATCTTACCCAGACACTGAGCTGGTGAGAACTCACATTGCTGAGACCAACGGTCGCATCTGATGGGAAATTGGCCAAGAGATCAAAGTTAAAGGGATGGGGAAGAAACAGACTTATAGATTAAATGATCAAATTGGACCAACTTCTTGGAGTAGTCTACCAAAGTTGACTTTATAAAATGAATTTATAAAATAAAGTCAACTTTACACCCACAGAGATTAAGTATTATCATAGAATCATAGAATCATTTAGGTTGGAAGAGACCCTTGGGATCATCAAGTCCAACCATCAACTAATACATCAAATTATAACCTACCTACAACATTCTTCAAACCAACGAGCAATGTAATCCCACATATAATAAGGCTCAAAGGAATTAAAGAGAAGATTGGCAGTTTTAATCAGTTCTGCTGTTTTCTTGTTTTCTCTCAGTTTGCTGGAAAAAAATAAAAAGAACATTTTATATTTTCATACTTCCTTCCTGAGTTCTGTGCCTACACATCACTGCGAGTTTGAGCTCCTACAGTTGTTTCTCCTCCCCAGTTTTTAACTTCCATCTTCCTTCCACCTCCTGAGATATTCAATCCAAATCTTGAAACTCTTTTTATGCCCCTCTGTCTTGATGCACTCTTCATTTTTACTCTACAAGGAAGTTCAGTCTTTGTTGTTTCTTCTGAAGAACACAGGTACAAAAGAATGCCACAACTAATCTATACCATTGACATGCTGACTTCCAGCTGTGTCAAGCAATCCATTTTTGTCATAGAGAAAGAATAAAGCCTATGCCAAATATTTAAAAGAAAGAAAGCAATAACAAAGCCATAGCCTTCAGATCTTCACATTGAACACAAGTTGCAAAGAATGTCAATGCATCCTGGATGATGAAGAAACGAGGTCACAGTCCCACCGTCGTGGTTTCAGCAACACAAAGGTGTATTATTTAATAGAAAATACATTATGCTCATTTTTCACCTGCTTAGCTGCGTGTGATCTTTGTTGAAAGAAGGTTCTGCCTGAAGCTCCAGCTCTGCTTTGCACTGTGTATACAATGTTCGAAACACTTCAATCAATACGTCCTCCAGGATGGCAGGGCCTAGGGAGCAAGCACAGCCTTAGGCAGCGCAGCGCTAACGGTCCACCCCTGAAAACTATCCAAATGTTAGCTAGCTTTGCTCACTGAAGCCATAAAGTTCCTTCCCTTCCCTTCCAGAAACACACAGGCAATTGTGATGTCTGGCACTGAACAAAGCACAGACTTCTTTTCCCATCCAAGGGGTGCGCAGTGATGGCCGGACACAAACAGGCCTCATTCACATCGTTATCGCCCCTGGTCAAGCCAACACCCCCTCTTTGCAGGATTATTAGCACAGCTCAGTAACATGTACATGTGTTTACATGGGTTCCTGATCTAAGGTAGCTTTCAACCAGTTTGAAACACCCGCCCATAAGCTAGCTCATGCTGTTATCAGATGGAAAATATACTCAAATATTTAACTACAAATGCATGGCAAAATATTTTGAGCACCTCCTGTAATAGAAGGTAAAACATTTTGAGCATCTTCCTTCCCTCAAGGAAAACCTGCCTCCAAGTTAATTCTGGGAACAGTCTGCAGGACACTTCTTGAAACAGCGACTCCTTCAGATTTGAGCTGAACGTGGAGTTTGAAGGAAAATATAAAATAAACCCATCCATGTATTTTGAAAGCAGTTCACAAAGCGACGCTGCTTGAAATATCCTTTGCTTCTCCGTGTTCTCCCCCAGTCTCATTGAGCTGCCTCCAGTGAGAGGGCACTCGCTGAGTTAAGTGGAAATCCTGTTAACTTCTTCTGTCTCAGTTTGCTGCGTCCTCACAGTCCTGCCTACTTCATTAAATCCGACTGTACACATTGCCCCAGGAATCACAAATGACCAGGAATAGGACAAAGTCTTGTCAGGTGTTTTGTTCTTTGTGGTCTGTCTTAACCAATGCCTTTTCAAGCTGTACTCTCTGATTGCTTTATTTTTGGGGGGGGGAGGTGGTTGGCTTTTTATTTCCCACCTCCAAATCTTAAGATAGGCTCCAAAAAATGGTTATTCCAAAGAAAAAGACAAGATATCCAACCCTTCATTGCAGTAAGTACTTTTGCCTCATCTACTTTTGTCCCATATTCCTCTGCATTCACCTGCTAAAAAGTGCATTTAAATACTTTCAATGAGAAAAGAACAAAAAAAAAACCCCAACCAAAATAAACAACAAAAAAACCCTACAAAAAAGCCAACCCCAGCACAAACAAAAAACCCAAAACCCAAAACACAAAGCACTCACAAAACCCAAAAAACCCCAACTTGCTTCTTTGAAATAAATTATTCTGAAAGAACAAACTTTTCTCCTTAATGTCTCTCATCCCTGCCTGCATGTTAGAAGAAAGAGCAGATTATTTGCAAAGGCAATAGCCGAGATTTAAAACAGTGACAGTCACTCTTTGATTAAAGGAACAACAGAAAAGATCCAATCTGCAATTCTTCCAACATGCAGTCAGCTCTTTCCAGGACTTTAACTTACTCTTTCCTGTGCTGAAAGTAGAAAAAAATCGCATTTGGTACAGGGTAAACCTAATATATACATTAAATTAATAGCTTGGAAGAGCTAAGAAATCTAGCTAACCTGTCAGTGCTGAGATCACTGCTTTTTCAATTTGCCCAATGAGAGAAAAATTCTCAAAACAAACTAATGTAAAACAGGTTTAAAGAGTTAAAGTGCTATGAAAATTACCCAGCTCAGGCTTATCCAGCAAACTGATGAGAATACGAAAAGGCTTTAAGTCTTGCATTAACGTGCTTTCTTCTCCGTGCCCATTAACTTGTAATATTCCAACCATTGCCTGCAAAGAGCAAGAGCATATCAGGAAAACAAAACCAAATATATCTCACCAAACCAGTATCTCACCAGAAAACCAAAGTCAGAGAACAGTTTTGGAAAGAAAGATGCAATAAAAGCTGCGAACAAAGGGAACATTCTCACTAGTGGAGAACACCGTTTCATCTCGCTGCAGGTCAGCCTTCCAGTCCCTAAAAGGGGGCTACAGGAGAGATGGGGAGGGACTCCTGAGCAGGGAACAGAGCCATAAGACAAGGGGTCTTACAAAGAGAGGAGGATTTAGATCAGATATTAAGAAAAAATGAGTTCCTGTAAGGGTGGTGAGATGCAGGACCAGAGAAACTGCTGAGGCCCCATCTCAAGTGCTGTGTCCAGTTTTGGGCCTCTCACCACAAGAAAGACACTGAGGTGCTGGAGTGTGTTCAGAGAAGGGCAACAGAGCTGGTGAGGGCTCTGGAGAACAAGTTTGATGAGGAAAGGCTGAGGGAGCTGGGGGTGTTCAGCTTGGAGAAAAGGAGGCTGAGGGGAGACCTTCTTGCTCTCTACAGCTCCCTGAAAGGAGTGTGTAGCCAGGGGGGTCAGTCTCTTCTCCCAAGGAACAGGCAACGGGACAAGAGGAAATGGCCTCAAGTTGCACCAGGGGAGGTTCAGACTGGAGATTAGGAAAAAATTTTACACCAAAAGGGTTCTGAAGCCTTGGAATGGGCTGCCCAGGGAAGTGGTTGAGGCACCATCCCTGAAGGTATTGAAAAGTTGGATTGACATAGTGCTTAGAGACCTGGTCTAGTGATGGGAGGTTGTTTTTTATCAGAGTTAGGTTGAAGGTTGGACTAGATGATCTGAAAGATCCCTTCCAACCTAGAGAATCCTATGATTCTAAGCTGTGTCTGCCCCATCCCTGGGCAGGGGGGTGTCAAGGTCAGGCTGGATGGAGCTTTGAGCAACCTGCTCCAGTGGGAGGTTTCCCTGGATGATCTTTAACATCCCTTCCAGCCCAGACCATTCTATGATGGTTCTCTCAACTTTGCCTAGAAGAATATTTCCATGGAACAGAACTTGACAACAACATGCTTAAAATTGAAACAAAATATGATAAACAGATTCCAACTCAGTATTTCATAAGGATAAAAGATATGAAAAGTTATAAAGAAATTGTTTGAGAAGGGAAGGCATATAGATATCGAGGGCTTAGTAAATAATAATCTTCCATCTAGGATATACTAATCTTCGTGGCAGAAAACTTTCTTGATGAAGTTGACTAGATAGTAACGAGAACTTCAAAACAAATGGGAAAAATTAGTTTCTATGCTGAAGCAGATTAGGGAACAAACTGCAGAATTAAAAACAAACAGCCCACCAAAACTGCCAGAGATTCGCTTAGTTTTCTCCCTGTGCTTGGCTTCACTGTCCGAGGTGAAACTAGTTTGTGCCTTTTACTTCTTCTGAAAAAGGAGGACAATGGTGAGAAAGAAGAGAGATGGGAAAGAGAGGCAGAAAAACAGTCTCAACCTTGCTATCTGCTACAAACCAACCATTATCAGAGCCAGCATCCGGAAAGAAATACCTTCTGTACTTGAATAGCCTTCAGAAGGTCAGAGCCTTCAGTACATCGCATCAATGAGTAAGGCGGGGGCGGAGCAGCTACAAGAACACACAAAGAGCCTGCTAGGGAAGAAGGCAGGAAGGAGCAAGGCTTTTGAAGCCTTTCAAAAGACAGCAAATGGTTTTAGAAGGCGTATGCCATTTCTCTTATGTAGAGCCAGCCACTGATTTTAATCTCCATAAGAAGTTTTTAAAGCAAAAAGCAAGTGAATTATATCCATTACACACACAAAAAAAGGCCACTCTCCATCCCACTGTAGCAGGAGTGTTAGATATTTATCTAAAAAAGGATTATCAGCTCTACACTGTTGTTAGTCTTTGCAGACAGAAAAGCTTTAACGATACTGATTAAGCAGATGGACAGATTTAATAGGAAGACCACAACCTATCAACCAGCACCTAAAGGTTGCTAAAAGCTTGCCACACTTTGTATAGAAGGTACATGTGAATCTACATCTTATTCAGGCCTCTCCTCTGGGCTGGGGTAATTTCTGACCCATCTGCCATGGGAGGCAGAGGGTGACAGTGGCGAGAAGCGCCAAGGAGGTCCTTGCTGCACTGGAATTCTGAGGAGTCTTCCTCACCAGTAGAGCAGCAGATCTCATTACCTTCAGATGAAACAAAGTGCTAGCTCCGGGCTGGGTATCAGCTTTAAGTTGCTACGAGCTAAATATTCCTGTGCCATCTACTAATGCTGAAATTCCCACCCTCGTTTCTGCACACAGCACCGCGGTTCTGACTGAGTATCAGAGAAATCCTGACCTCCTCCATTTGCCTTAATGATAAAACATCATCCTGATTTCAAGACCTGACTCACAGCATCTTGAGACATCTGTATACTTTAAGTACCGTGAGAGAAGGAGGCTGGGTGACCTCAGGTCACTTAGCAAGGCTCTCGGGGTCAAATAGTATGACTGCCGGTTTGCTCAACTATTCCAATGGAGAGCAGAAAAACCATTCCCCTTGCCAAGAGGGGATGGAGACTCTTCTTACTCAGACCTTTTGAGTACTATTTGATCAAATTTTTCCCATTCCCAAGACACAGAGGAGTTTCCATATATACAGAAGTAGAAGAGAATTCTGTTTTAGGAAAGAACAGACTCCAGCGTGCTCAGCTCATAATCGTATCTCCTCCACGTATGCTACACTCATTGTGAAAGAGGAGAGAGAAATCTAGCATTTCTCCTGATTATCATAGAATCACAGAATCTCAGGGATTGGAAGGGACCCTGAAAGATCACCCAGTCCAATCCCCCTGCCGGAGCAGGAACACCCAGAGCAGGTCACACAGGAACGCCTCCAGGCGGGTTTGGAAGGTCTCCAGAGAAGGAGACTCCACCACCTCCCTGGGCAGCCCCTGCCAGTGTTCCCTCACCCTCACTGTGAAGAAGTTTTTCCTCATATTTCAGTGGAACCTCCTCTTTTACAGCTTACATCGCTTATTCCTTGTCCTATCATTAGATGTCACTGAGAAGAGCCTGGCTCCATCCTCCTGACACTCACCCTTTACAGATTTATCAACATTCATAAGGTCACCCCTCAGTCTCCTCTTCTCCAAGCTCAAGAGACCCAGCTCCCTCAGCCTTTCCTCCTCTGGGAGATGCTCCACTCCCTTCATCAACATACATCATGCCACAACTTCATTTTTCCACTGAGAAGGGTTTAGAAGAGTAGGACACAGTATCACAGAAAGATGGTAATGACAGGGTCACACTGAAACAGCAAGTCAAAAGATAAAGATACAGCAGACCCAATCTTCATTTCTCAGGACAAACACCACAACAAAAGGTCATGCAGCTACCTGGACTAACATCTCCTTAGAGAAGGTGTTGAAATAGTAGGTGGCGTGTTCCTCGGGGTTGCTGTGCCTTGTGCTTCTGGGTCCTACGAGGGCACCGTTGTTATCAAAACCTTCAAGCAAAGCAAAGACAAAGCAGATCAGTATTTGTCTCTCCAGGGAATATTTTGCCAATGTTTTTCAAACTAGAAATCAACACACCAGCACTGATAACTTACCCAGATGAAGTCCAAGTAACGTCGGCAAGAGAAAGATGATTTTATAGAGTTTAATACAGGAAACTGAGTGGTACTTCCAAGCAAGCAGTTTGCAGACAAATCACAGACTTCACTTTTATGCAACACTTTGAACCAAATTACATCTTGTACAAAAAAAAAAAACAACCCCACAAACAAAGAGCATAGTTCACAAACACTGCACAATCAGCATAGTTCCAGAGCGGCTTCAAAGACCTTTTCTGTCCCACAGAAATATGTCAGAATTATTACCAGAACACAAACTTCACTATTTTAAACACAAAGAGAAGATCACTAAAAACACGCTGATGTGAGTAAAGCACCTGGAGAAATTATCAGTAGTGCTCCACAAAGTCAGTTTTGCTATTGAAAATGACGTGAAGGAGAGAAGACCTTTGTTTTTTTAAGCCTGTATCTTTTACCAAGTTAAATTTTTATTTTACACACAAAGAGGCTTAAGGGAAAAAAAAAAAAAAGAATTTAAATAAATAACCACAGACTTAATCAGGATATCACCCTGTTCCACAGAAGTGCTTTTGCAGGTTTTGTCCCAAAGTGACAAAACCAGAAGTAAATCTTGGTAGGACCCATGCCCTTTAGCAGCCACTTTAACAACCACTGCTTAAGCTAACTGGGATTTAAAGAGATGGAAGGTGGTTTTTTGATGCCTAGAGGGTATTTCTAGACCAAACCCAGCTAGAAAAAAAAACAACACAGGAGGGAATAGCTACCAGGAGAATTAAACAATGTGGTACAGAAAGTCAGACTTCAGAGAGCATCCCAGCACAACTGACCAAATATTTAGCAAATGGAGAGACTAGCTGTTCACAAAACAGGACCAGGAGCAGTCACTGTAAAACTATCCTCTGAGGTTAGGTTATCTTTAGTGGAGCCTACGCTCACGAAATAGCTGTAGAAGAAGGTTCCACAACTAAAAGAAGAAAAAAGGAGCGTGATATTTTAAACACTTAACACACCCTTTTTCAATGACAGCACAAAGACGTCTCTCATCCACCAAGCTGAGATCAAACATTTGTGGAGTGTTTAATCTGGAAATTATTTTTACCCTAAATTGCAACATGGACGTGAGAGTGTATTGCACTGCCTGTCTTTAAAAGATGAGTAATTTGCAAGTCAGTGTCTTGAGAAATGATTACCTAAAGAAGCTGTGACTTTGTCATATTCATCTCATAAATCCCTGCAACTTCTACAGCAAAAAAAAACCCCAAAGGAATCAACCCCCTCATGCAAAACACCACTGCTGACTTCATCCCTCCCTTCAGAACTTCAGTCCTCTTTCATGCCCCCTGACTAAGCACTTCCTCGCTCCCCAGTCACCCACAGCCTGCCCCTGATGCCCTAACTATCGACTGGGAGAGATGCAAGAGCTGCTGGGATGGGTTCTGGGCAGCACATATGTGCTTCCTGATGAGGTGGGAAGCCAAACAAACAAAAAACAAAGGTAACTGCAAAACAGTCTTCCCCTCACACACAGAAATCCCTTTCTTCTTTTCATTCGGTCTCCAGTTCATGGGACACTGTTAGGAACTCCCAGGTCAGAGATTCTGAATCAAAGAATCCTTCAGGTTGGAAAAGATCCTTGGGATCGTTGAGTCCAACCATCAGCCCTACTCCATGAAGTTCTTCCCTACACCAGATCCCTCAACACCACATCTAATCAACTCTGAAACACCCTCAGGGATGGTGACCGCCCTGGGCAGCCCATTCCAGGCTCTGACCACTCTTGCTGGGAAGAATTCTTTCCTACTGTCCAGCCTAACCCTGCCCTGCTGCAGCTTGCAGCCATTCCCTCTCCTTCTATCGCTCATTGCCCGTGAGAAGAGACCAGCACCAACCTCTCTCCAATGCCCTTTCAAGCAGTTGCAGAGAGGGATGAGGTCTCCCCTCAGCCTCCTCTTCCTCAAACTAAACAGTCCCAGCTCTTTCAATCACCCTTTGTGAGACTTATTCTCCAGGCCCTTCCCCAGCTTTGTTGCCTCCTCTGCACTTGCTCCAGCACCTGGAGCCACCAGTGACTTGTCTCAAAGTGGGCTGAAAGTGGTTTTAAAGAGAAACAGGGCAGTTTTATGTGACCAAAGGCTTTGTTTCCTTAAAACAGCAAGGCTGAATAAACGTTTTCTGGAATTCCCTAACTTCTAGTTTTCTAACTATTCCCTAAATAGTTATGAGTCTTCTAAACAGCTATTATTTTCTGCTATGCCCTTCTGATTACAGGCTGGGTTCATGCAAAGCATTAAATGTTTGTTGTATTGATATTCTGCCATTTGGTAGAAGAGGACACATCCTGTAATCAATCAATTCTCACCCAGAAAGGCACTGAAATAACATTTCCTTGAATGTAGAATGTAAGCAATTGGTGAGTCAACCATGGAAATATCTAACAAAGCTTAAAAGTTTACATATTCAAGCCTCCATCAGTGCAGTATCTACATTTTTCAACATTCTTGCATTTTTATCCCTCCTATGCCGCTCTGTTCCAACTCCCATTTACACTCTGTAAAGCCTATTCTGGTTTTTTCATTTTAGGGAGACAAAAGTTGCCTTTTCAGTGTCTATTTCCACAAGGCACCAGGCTCTGTCCCGGAATGTGGCTCATAATTGCTGCTCTAGAAAAAAATTACCAATAATTCATGCAACAGGAAAGAGTTCCAGCACGAGATTCTACGTCCACGAAGAGAGAGGGCCTTAGGCGTTTCATCCTTCCGAGGATCTGCCGCCACAGTGTGCACAAAAAAAAACCCCCACCACTGCTAAGGAGACATCCAATCCTTCCTTCTCCTTCAGTAAAGGATGAAAGGGAATACAAACCTACCCAGAAGCCACGCATAAAGCCTTCTGTTGAGCGACATGTCCCTGCGCAGCACTACGTGAAGGGCCGCTGAGAGAATCCGGATCATGTCTGGACGCGTTGCCTGAAGAAGTTAGAAACTTGATTCAATTTCACTGCAAAAAGCAGCTCCTTCCTCTACACCAGCAGCTTAATGTGCCCCGAAACATCGTTCATTCCATCTCCTAACGTGTCTGAATTCGGAGCAGAAGAAGAAAACCTAATCTTGCTCTTGGAAAACCCAAATGTGATCTTTCTTAGGAACAGGAAGTGCGTAACCGAATGTAACTTCTGAACAGCAAAAGTACTCGACTCCCTCAGCAGCTTAGTTTTGTTACAAGACACTTCATTTTGTCAGGCAAAAACCTTGGGAGCAAATTCAGCTCAAATCCAGGGTAAAAATAAAAAAAAAACACTGAAGAATTTTAAATCCCTTCCAGTGTTACTACTTTAAACGCTTGTGTAAGCCTTAATATTTAAAAAAAATGCTGCATTGATAATTTCACCAGTCTAGCACCAAAACAGAGACATCCCAGGTATTCCTATAGTAAGTGATGAAGGTGAATGAACCACTTCCACAAGCAAGAACACAGTTCATTTCACAGGAAAGTGCAGGTTTTCCATAGTTTCTAACAAGGTGAGAATCAAACTTTTCCTCCGAGAGTAAAATAAATCAGGGATCATTTTAAAACAGGAAGTAATTAACATAAATGCAGTCCAAAAAAAAGGAAGAAAAACCCTACCTAGAAGTTCACAAGGTCTATCTCCCACTACTGCCAGGGCTACCACTCACCCAAAACCTCTAAGAATTTTCATTTCTTTAGTGTTCTGAATCAGGATTAACACTTTTCCTGCTCTTAAACACCGAGAAAATCATTAATGAAGACCAACTAAATATTGCTACTGCTTTAAGAGGTGGAGTGTGGTTAGGAGTTTGCCAATTCATCTCTCTTATGTAAATAACTTACCTGGCTCATGTGGAAAGGAAAACAAAAAAGGATAAGGTCCAAGGTGCTCCTCTGTACTAAAACGCTGGTATCTTGCACCGACGTGCTTACTGCTTCCACCTGAAGGAAGGGCAGACCCCCCCCAAAATAGTTATTATTATTTCAAGAAGGCAGATATAAGAGAACATTCACAACATAACAGTTGTTTATAAAGAGTGATGCACATAAAATCAAGTCATTTTTAAAATTCGAATAATGGACCTAGATAAAAGAGGGAAATGAAACGTTTCCCCACTGAGGAACCACATAATCAACACCGATTCCCTGAGTTATACAAGCATTAAGCTTTTGCTTTTTTTATATTACCAATGAATATCTAAAGTTTAAGACAAAATAAGGCTAAAAAATACCACAAAACTCGGGCACTTCTACCTGAAGGGTGTCATGAATGGAGAGTTTTATACAAAACCTTAGGAGTTCTGAAACCTTAACTCAGCTTTGCAAAGCTCATAATGCACAAACCCACCAGCTAAACTGAAGTTAAAATAAAGAACTCTGCCTTTTTCTCTCTTTCAAGGCTGTGGTCACAAAACAGAAATGAAACCTATCCCAACCAGAAGTATATCATTAGATAAGTAAGTAATACCCATGTCTTCAGTGTTCCAATAAAACATTACCATTAACTCGATGTCGCTGCCAATGATGTAGAGCTGATCCTCCATGGAAAGCTTCCTGTTCAAATGGGAGAGGACGTAGGTGATCCCAGGCAAGCGGACGGCGGGGCTCGTGAGGAGGCTACCCCAGAGAGCGCTGTAAAACGCCGACTGATCCACAGCAGAGGCAACCTTCTCCAACAGCGTGTTTGTTCTGCAGCAGAAACGGCAGCTGAATCAGAGCACGTATCACACAGAATCACAGAAAGATACGGGCTTGGAAGGGACCTCTGGAGATCATCCAGTCCAACCCTTCTGCCAAAGCAGGTCCACCCAAGAGCAGGTCCCACAGGAACGTGTCCAGGCAGGTTTGGAATGTCTCAAGAGATGGAGACTCCATCACCTCTCTGGGAAGCCTCCCTTTCCTTCTAAGAGAGATGCTCCAGGCCTCTCATCATCTTTGTAGCCCTCTGCTGTGCCCTCTCCAGCAGTCCCTGTCCTCCTTCAACTGGGGAGCCCAGAACTGGACACAGTACTCCAGATGGGACCTCACCAGGGCAGAGCAGAGGGACAGGATGACCTCCCTTGACCTGCTGGTCACACTCTTGTTGATGCCCCCCAGGATGCCATTGACCTTCTCACCCACGAGGACAAATTGCTCATCACAACCCTTGGCCCTTTCCCTGGTTTGAATAAATGTCAAAATAAATTGTTCATAAATAAATTCTCTGAGTACAGGCAATCCCTTCCCCTGTCCTCGTTTTCCCCACTCCTGTGGCAGCACCTCTGCACCCTATGGCAGGCCCTGGGAGGCCCTGTCGAGTAGCCCTTGTGCCCACTGTAGCCATGGCAACCATACTTTTTGTATCTATCTATGCAAAAATAGAAAAAGACAACATTAAATTGTTCTTTGCATACAAGTCATAACAATTCCAGCTTCTGAAGCTGGAGATATCAGGAATGTATAAGCACGTGAACAATTCCAGGAACTCAAAGCCTTGGAGTGTAACTCCATCCTTTAACATTCCATCCCAGCACCCCAAACACCACAGCTCAGACGACTCAACCAGGGCTTACACTGGTGGGATAAGAGCAGCTACTACCATTCAGGGCATTCTGCTAGAAATGGAGTAATGACCTATGAAGATAGGTGGAACATTGCTGACTGTTCCATAGGTGGCTTAATGAGAATTTAGATATCATAACAAGTAAGTCTTAATGATGGAGGCTTTATTTGCTATCTTAAATTCTGGCATTTTAGACCAGGAATAATATGGCAGTACTACCTTAGAGGAAGCCCATGGAAAAGGAACGAGCAGCATGCTCCAACACTGACATCTTACATATCTCAAGCCATCATAAAAATCATAGAATCATTCAGGTCAAGAAAAAAAACCCACCCTTAAGATCATTGAGTCCAACTGCAAACCTAACATCACCAAGTCCATCACTAAACCACGTCCCTCAGCACCACACCTACACCTGGAGATCTTTTAAATCCCTCCAGGGATGGTGACTCCACCACTCCCTCTGGGTAGCCTGGTTTCAATGCTTTTGGAGAACAAATCCTTCCTAACATCCATCCTAAACCTCCCCCGGTGCAACTTGAGGCCATTTCCTCTTGTCCTATTGCTTGTTATTTGGGAAAATAGACCAACATATAATAGACCAACTACCTCATGTCAACTGCCTTTTGATAACAGGAACAACAGTTACTTTATCATAATTAATGTTAAGAATCTTCTACCACACTATTCCATTGCAATTAATATGACCGGATGAAATGAAATACCACCCAAGTTAAAAGCCAAAAACCCACATAAAAGCATTTAATGGCAAGTTGCAACAAAACCCCAACCTCAGATCAAAGATAACACCTTCTTACCATATCTGTCCTTACCTTTCATAGTACTCTGACCCCTCCTCTAACCCGGGCAGAATCCCAGTCAGCAGTCCTTGCAGGCCTGGTTTCAGCGTTTTCCCCAAAGGCAGGTAGTAAATCTCATACAGACTCAGTAACGTCGGCTTGACAGACATAGCGGCGTTGGCAAGGAGTGGAAACAAGCCAGAGCTGTGAAAATTAAAAGTTATCTTATTTTTAGGAGCCTTCTCAAGCGAGACAATTTCATTTCTATCTGAAGACTGTTACAGGCATGTCCAGTGTAGTTTAAGAATCGAGTTTTTATCTTGGGTACAGACCATCAACTCAACGTGACTGCCTTCCAGACCGACAGGCTGGTGTGTCAAGATGAATATTATGGGCTTTATTAAGATTCTGATAGCAAGCACTGAAAGTGCAGAGATGAATGTGTCTTTCACCAGTGAAAACTAACCTGATAAATCAGAAGCACCTCCACAAGACAAAATGTTAATTCTGCCAAGTAGCAACAAACTATATATTTAGGTCAGGAATTCAGCCTGAAAACAGATTCTCAAAGTCAGAATAAACCCACTGTTCATGATGTAACATTTAAAGGACTGAAGACATTGAAGTATGTTTTGAGTTTACTGTGAATGTAATTTACAAGTGTGATCAGCTAGGGAGAAGTTAGCTATGTACTAAAAATGTTGTTGCTACTTTTACTAAATGTCATAAATGATTACTAACAGCACCAATAACCACAGGGCTGTGAGCACAACTGTGATTTTCAAAATCACTGAGGACTCAGGTCAGGAGACCCCTGACACACAATGAAGAAAATGAAAGGCCAGTAAAAAAAGGTAAGTTTGAGACAATGGTCTTAAAATACAAACCTACGAATCTGCTGTTAAAATAAATCCCCACCAAACACCCCACAGTGGCCACAATGTTATCCACGTGACAGCAAAATAAATATCTTTCCAAATTACAAGACTGGTTGTAAAATTCATTTTTGCCCTTATCTATCTGGAGACACTACTGCTCTGCCCCTGTCAATTGGTTCCCTTTTTCTGCAGAAAAGGTCTTTTTGTTCAATAAGCAGCACACTACCCCCACAGTGTTTCTTTGCAAAGCTCATCCTTCAAGATCTGACACTGAGACGCTGTCATTCTGCTCTCATGAAAAATACTGGCATCTTTGATAGCGCCTGAATGTGACCCTCAGTCTTCTCCCAGGCACCAGTAACAATGGCTTTCAGGGACATTACACAAGGTAGCATTTTTTCCACCATCCTAGAATTTACTGTTAACAAGATATTGCAGCTGCTAAATCTCTGCACAAGCGAAAAACGTGAGCTCTGAGTTCCTGGAATCTTTAAAACCATGTGGAAATGCAGAACACTAAGACACTCCCAAACGTAACTATATATAAACGTTGTGACGGGATCGCTGATGTCAAGGCCTACAATTTATTTCCAAGCATTAATACACACCTTTGCTATCTGAGCAGAATTCTATTTTGATGAAATTTTAATCTCCAGGGATCACAGAACCACATGGGGTTGGAAGGGACTTCTGGAGATCATCTAGACCAACCCTCTGCCAGAACAGGGTCACCCACAGCAGGTTTCACAGGCGGGTTTGGAATGTCTCCAGAGGGGACTCCACCACCTCTCTGGGCAGCCTCTGCCAGGGCTCTGCCACTCTCAAAGTCAAGAAGTTCCTCCTCATGTTTAAATGGAACTTCCTCTGTTCCAGTTTGTGCCCGTTCCCTCTTGTCCTGTCTCTGGGCATCACTGAAAAAAGCCTGGCCCCATCCTCCTGACACCCACCCGTGAAGTATTTCTGGGTGTTGATCAGATCCCCCCTCAGTCTTCTCCAGACTAAAAAAACACGAGTCCCTCAGCCTTTCCTCATGAGAGAGATGTTCTAGCCCCCTCATCGTCTCTATAGCCCTTTGCTGTGCCCTCTCCAGCAGTTCCCTGTCCTTCTTGAACTGGG
>VZTM01009948.1:112880-124051 GCA_013400555.1 Jacana jacana | reverse complement strand
CTCGCCCCGCGCCGCCGCACGGCGCCCCCTGGCGGGCCGCGGCCTCCGCTCGGTGGCGATGGAAGTAAAAATAAGGGGGGGGGGATGTTTTATAGATATATGTATATGTATACAGCTTCATTTTGCCTCATGTTTCCACAGCTCAGCGAATAGGGTGCACGTAAAAATGGAAGGCAGGCGGTACTTTAGGAAACAGAGGCTGATAGAGCCGTCTGGATTGGAGGAGATGGNCACCGGCGTTGAGTCACCCACAAGAAGCTCATCAAAACCCCCACCCCCGTATATTTTAGGATACTTAAAGGGCTGAATTGTTTAGCCTTTTCTGGTTGCTTTCACAGATATGCAAACGTTATTTCTAAAAAAAAAACCCTTTAATGCCAGCAGCTGTCACGTATTTACATTTTTTTTGAGTGGCCATCACCAGGTTTAAGGCCAGCCCTGCATCAACAGATGGAATTTAACCCTGTGCTACACAAACTAGGGATGGACAGCCGTATGTGTCTGTCCCCGTGTGTCCCCCCCCTCCCCTCCCTTCCCCGTATCCTCCCAAACATCACACGCCACCACCCGAGCAGCCGAGCCAAACAGCCGGGAATCCCACCCAGAAGAGGCCCGCAGCTCTTATTCGCTCAAGGTCAAAGCAGGACGGCTCCGGCAGCCCAAGGTCGGGCTATTTCCCAGCTGGGAAGAGGTTCCCGGAGGAAGCCCCTTCACGAAGGGCGGAATCAGGCCCTGCCGACAGCGCCCGAGAGCTGGGAACGGGGACCGGGGCGTTAGGAGGGAAGGAGGATGGGGGGTCTGGGGGGGAGGCTTTCAGCCTTCAAACCCACCCGGGCCCGCTTTGGGCTACAGAGAGACGGCACCGGGGAGCGCAGGGCAGACCACGGAGCGGCAGCGGGACGCGCCAGGTGCCACAGGTTAATTGATGCAGAGCAATTAACAGGCTAAACGCTCTCCCCCAGGCTCCTGGCCACCCGCCTGCAGGCCAGCTCGGGCTCTCACCCTCCCTCCTCGACGGTGCCCGTGGCCCGGCCCGGGGAAAGGAGAGGAAAAGGGCCGGCTCGGCTCCAGTGGTGGCCCCCGCTCGGTTGCGGCACCCTCCCCCAACGCAGGCGCAGCAACGGGGAAGGAGAGAGGGGAGCAGCCGCCGTCGGGCCCCGCAGCCTACCGGCACCGTGAGGGAGAAGGAGGAAGAGGGAGAGGAGGGGGCGCCGGTGCGAGCGGCGTTACCTGAGCGACCCGAGCCGGAAGAGCCCGACCGCCACCGGCACCCCCGCGCCGCCCTGACAGCTCCCGGCATGCACCGCGCCCTGCCGTCCTCNCCTCCAGGGACGGTGACTCCACCACTTCCCAGGGCAGCCTGCTTATGTTTGATAACCCTTTATGTGAAGAAATTTTTCCTAGTATCTATCTTAAACGTCCCTTGGTGCAACTTGAGGCCGTTTCCTCCTGTCCCATCACTTGGTACTTGGGAGAAGAGACCTCTCAGGGGCTACCTTTGAGGCAGTTGTGGAGAGCAATAAGGTCTCCCCTTCCTTTTCTCCAGGCTGAACACCCCCAGCTCCCTCAGCCTCTCCTCACGAGACTTGCTCTCCAGAGCCCTCACCAGCTTCGTTGTCCTTCTCTGGACCCGCTCCAGCACCTCAATGTCTTTCTTGTAATGAGGGGCCCAGAACTGGGCAGTATTTGAGGTGGGACCTCAACAGTGCCCAGTACAGTACAGGGGAACAGTCACTTCCCTACTCCTGCTGGCCATGCTATTCCTGATACAGGCCGGGTTGTTCTTGGCCTTCTTGGCCACCTGGGCACACTGCTGGCTCATATTCAGCTGGCTGTTGACCAGCACCTCCAGGTCCTTTTCCTCAGGGCATCTCTCCAGCCACTCTTACCGAAGCCTGTAGCATCCACAGGGTTGGTGTGACCCAAGTGCAGGACCCAACACTTGGCCTTATTGAACCTCATCCCATCGATCCATCCCATCCAGTTCCCTTTGTAAATATTATCTCCTATATTATCGACTATATATATTGATGATATTACAAGGCCAAGTGCAAAGTTCTGCGTGTGGGTGGAAAATGGACTGAAAGCAGCCCTCAGGAGAGGGAATTAGGGATGTTGGTGGATGAGAAGCTCAACATGAGCTGGCAATGTGCTCACAGCCCAGAAAGCCAACCGCATCCCAGGCTACATGAGAAGCATGGCCAGCAGGTCGAGGGAGGTGATTCTGTCCCTCTACTCTGCTCGGGTGAGACCCCCCCGGGAATACTGCGTCTAGCTCTGAGGTTCCCAACATAAGAAGGACGTGGACCTGCTAGAATGTGTCAGAGACAACGAAGATGATCAGAGGGCTGGAGCACCTCTGCTATGAAGACAAGCTGAGAGTTGGGGTTGTTCAGCCTGGAGAAGAGAAAGCTCCAGGGAGACCTTAGAGCCCCTTCCAGTCCCTAAAGGGGCTGGAGGAGAGACAGGGAGGGACTCTTGATCAGGGAGTGGAGTGGACAGGATAGACTTGCTTTGGCAGGTGTGTTGGCCCAGATGTTCTCCAGAGGTCCCTTTCAACCCTATATCATTCTGTGATTAGTTTGTGTCTTCACAGCTTGAGAAGGATGTGGGGGAGTGAAGGAAGGCACAGAGGAGGGATGGTGCTGCTGCCTTACAGCGAGAGCAGTAGCGGCTGGGACTGATCACTGGGGAGACAGAAGGCAAGGACATAAAGTTGTTGTGAACCAAATCCCACGATATGAGAATGAGGAGACACCTTGTGAAAACATTGGAAGATTGTGTCTGAGGCAGGGAAAGAAAACGCTTTCCCTCAGAGCAAATTGTGACCTTCTAGAACGTATTGCCACCAGATGCTGGGGACTTGGACACTCTCCCGAGGTTCAAGGAAGCTTTATTCATATTGATGGCAAACACATCCACACGTGGACACAGGAAACAGGCGGGGATTTACCCTCCAGCATCCCTAACACTGAGAGATGCAGGGTAAGTACTGGAAAGTGACCACAATAAGGAGCTCTTCCTTAATAATACCTGCTTTTACTGATGTTGGACTCAAAATACTGGGTTAGATGCTCCACTGGTGCCAGGTGCAGTCACTCTGCAGGACATCTGCCTTCATTTCTGTGTAATTATTTGACTGCAGGAATGGTTAGAAACCTGTAATAGCTTGGAATAAAGGAAGTTCACACCCTGCCAATAATGAGGATTATTCATAACTTTGTAGCTGTGTGTGAAGTCAGGGCCCAAGGCTCTTTTGCTAAGTGTCGCTCCTCCTGTAATTACCTGGATTTGGTGTCTGAGGAGTGACCTGCCTGCTCAGAGCCATTTAACCTGCAGTACGTACCTCGGCTTGTGAAGAAATGGGAAATGAAAGCAAGCCACCCTGTGGACTAAGTATTTTTCTTCCTTAAAAAAGCAAGCCAACAACAACAACAAAACACCCAACCACCACCACCCTCCCAACAGCATCCGTGGAGAACAGTCTGCACCGTAGAATACATGGATAAATTCATGCTTTGTAGAAGAAACTACTCAGTTGAGACAATTTAGCTATTTAGCTGATTATTGTCTGCTGTATGTTTCCCCCAAAATCTAGCCTTACTCCATCTACTTCTTTGAGACATCTCTCCCAAGACATTGACTCGGTTTTGCCAACTCCAAGGATGGGATTCCTTCAAAATAATCAATCTAAGGTAGCAAATTGCTGGGAAATTAACCTATGCAAATCTGCCTTTTTGTTTGAAGCTTTGCAGATCACGTTTTCAAATCACTCTCTGCAATCACAGAAGGTCTTGTGACTCTCACAGAAGGTATGCAGAATAAAGAATGATAGGGGGTTAAAAGGAACCTTCTGGAGATCATCTAGTCCAACCTCCTGCCAGAGCAGGGACACCCACAGCAGGTCCCACAGGAGTGTATCCAGGTGGGTGTGGAATGTCTCCAGAGATGGAGACTCCACCACCTCTCTGGGCAGCCTCTGCCAGGGCTCTGCCAACCTCAAAGTCAAGAAGTTCTTCCTTGTGTTTAGATGGAACTTCTTATGATCAAGTTTGTGCCTGTTCCCTCTTGTCCTGTCCCTGGGCACCATTGAGAAAAGCCTGGTCTCATCCTCCTGACACCCACCCTTGAAGTATTTATGGGTGATGATCAGATCCCCCCTCAGCCCTCTCCAGACTAAAAGGACCCAAGTCCCTCAGCCTTTCCTTCTAGATGCTCCAGGCCTCTCATCTGGTGGAAGGTGTCTCTGCCCAGGGTAGGGGGGCTGGAACTCGATGATCTTTAAAGATCCGACGGGACCCAGCCCTGAGCGCCCAGACCCCACCGCTGGGGGAGCAGTGGGTGGGCAGCAGCCGCCCCTGGGCCACCTTCCTCCGCCGCCCATCAGGCCTCGACCGCCGCCCGGCTGCAGGGGGCGCTGTAGCGGGCGGGCGAGCGGCGGAAGAGCTGGTGGCTTTCCGTGCGGCCGGCGGAACCCTTCCCCTCTCGGCATGGCGGGAGGGTTCCTGCTGGAGATCAGGCGGGGGACGCAGAGCGCCTTGCTGGTGATCCGGTAGTGCGGGGACGCTGGCTGCCTGCCGCCGCTCGGGCCCTGCGGGGCGGNGTGGAGTGGACAGGATAGACTTGCTTTGGCAGGTGTGTTGGCCCAGATGTTCTCCAGAGGTCCCTTTCAACCCTATATCATTCTGTGATTAGTTTGTGTCTTCACAGCTTGAGAAGGATGTGGGGGAGTGAAGGAAGGCACAGAGGAGGGATGGTGCTGCTGCCTTACAGCGAGAGCAGTAGCGGCTGGGACTGATCACTGGGGAGACAGAAGGCAAGGACGACCAAGATTTACAAAATCATGAAAGATATAAAGTTGTTGTGAACCAAATCCCACGATATGAGAATGAGGAGACACCTTGTGAAAACATTGGAAGATTGTGTCTGAGGCAGGGAAAGAAAACGCTTTCCCTCAGAGCAAATTGTGACCTTCTAGAACGTATTGCCACCAGATGCTGGGGACTTGGACACTCTCCCGAGGTTCAAGGAAGCTTTATTCATATTGATGGCAAACACATCCACACGTGGACACAGGAAACAGGCGGGGATTTACCCTCCAGCATCCCTAACACTGAGAGATGCAGGGTAAGTACTGGAAAGTGACCACAATAAGGAGCTCTTCCTTAATAATACCTGCTTTTACTGATGTTGGACTCAAAATACTGGGTTAGATGCTCCACTGGTGCCAGGTGCAGTCACTCTGCAGGACATCTGCCTTCATTTCTGTGTAATTATTTGACTGCAGGAATGGTTAGAAACTTGTAATAGACAGCTTGGAATAAAGGAAGTTCACACCCTGCCAATAATGAGGATTAGTCATAACTTTGTAGCCGTGTGTGAAGTCAGGGCCCAAGGCTCTTTTGCTAAGTGTCGCTCCTCCTGTAATTACCTGGATTTGGTGTCTGAGGAGTGACCTGCCTGCTCAGAGCCATTTAACCTGCAGTACGTACCTCGGCTTGTGAAGAAATGGGAAATGAAAGCAAGCCACCCTGTGGACTAAGTATTTTTCTTCCTTAAAAAAGCAAGCCAACAACAACAACAAAACACCCAACCACCGCCACCCTCCCAACAGCATCCGTGGAGAACAGTCTGCACCGTAGAATACATGGATAAATTCATGCTTTGTAGAAGAAACTACTCAGTTGAGACAATTTAGCTATTTAGCTGATTATTGTCTGCTGTATGTTTCCCCCAAAATCTAGCCTTACTCCATCTACTTCTTTGAGACATCTCTCCCAAGACATTGACTCGGTTTTGGCAACTCCAAGGATGGGATTCCTTCAAAATAATCAATCTAAGGTAGCAAATTGCTGGGAAATTAACCTATGCAAATCTGCCTTTTTGTTTGAAGCTTTGCAGATCACGTTTTCAAATCACTCTCTGCAATCACAGAAGGTCTTGTGACTCTCACAGAAGGTATGCAGAATAAAGAATGATAGGGGGTTAAAAGGAACCTTCTGGAGATCATCTAGTCCAACCTCCTGCCAGAGCAGGGACACCCACAGCAGGTCCCACAGGAGTGTATCCAGGTGGGTGTGGAATGTCTCCAGAGATGGAGACTCCACCACCTCTCTGGGCAGCCTCTGCCGGGGCTCTGACACTCTCAAAGTCAAGAAGTTCTTCCTTGTGTTTAGATGGAACTTCTTATGTTCAAGTTTGTGCCTGTTCCCTCTTGTCCTGTCCCTGGGCACCATTGAGAAAAGCCTGGTCTCATCCTCCTGACACCCACCCTTGAAGTATTTATGGGTGATGATCAGATCCCCCCTCAGCCCTCTCCAGACTAAAAGGACCCAAGTCCCTCAGCCTTTCCTTCTAGATGCTCCAGGCCTCTCATCTGGTGGAAGGTGTCTCTGCCCAGGGTAGGGGGGCTGGAACTCGATGATCTTTAAAGATCCGACGGGACCCAGCCCTGAGCGCCCAGACCCCACCGCTGGGGGAGCAGTGGGTGGGCAACAGCCGCCCCTGGGCCACCTTCCTCCGCCGCCCATCAGGCCTCGACCGCCGCCCGGCTGCAGGGGGCGCTGTAGCGGGCGGGCGAGCGGCGGAAGAGCTGGTGGCTTTCCGTGCGGCCGGCGGAACCCTTCCCCTCTCGGCATGGCGGGAGGGTTCCTGCTGGAGATCAGGCGGGGGACGCAGAGCGCCTTGCTGGTGATCCGGTAGTGCGGGGACGCTGGCTGCCTGCCGCCGCTCGGGCCCTGCGGGGNGGACGGGACGGGGCCTGGGAGGTGCTGGTGCTTAAAACAAGGTTGATTTGCTTCAGCTCAAACCTTACTGTTTTAAATAAGGTGCTGATAAAGGCTTTGAAGAGCGTTGCTCCTGTGAGAACTGGCTGAGGGTTGTTTAACCTGGAGTAAGAGAAGGTTCTGGGGGGACTCTTGGCCCCTTCCAGTCCCTAAAGGGGCTACAGGGGAGAAGGGGTGGGACTCTTGATCAGGGAATGGAGCCATAGGATGAGGGGGGGGGGTTTTATTGAATGNGGGGGGTGGTTTTATTGAATGAGGGGCGATTTAGATTAGAACTCAGGAAGAAATTCTTTGCTGTGAGAGTGGTGAGACACTGGAACAGGTCACCCCGAGAAGCTGTGGCTGCCCCATCCCTGGAGGGGTTCAAGGCCAGGCTGGATAGGGGTTGGAGCAACCTGGTCTGGTGGGAGGTGCCCCTGCGTAGGGCAGGGGGGTTGGAACTGGGTGATCTGGAAGGTCCCTTCCAACTCTAACCTTTATATGATTCAGAAGCACACAAACCCCAAAACTAACAGAAGTCACAGTTTGTGTTGTGCATGTGCTGTTGCTTTTTTTCTGGAAGTCTCTCTGTAGCTCTGGTTGGAAGACTTGAACAGGAGCTGATAAAATTTAGTGAAGCTGTCAGTTGTAAAAACCTAAAATGCCAAAAAGTGGTGGAATGAAAGGGAAAGGCGGTTGCTGAGTGTTTTGTGTAGGTGGTTGAAGACTGCTCTCGGTTCCTCCCCCATTTTCTTTCATTTCTTTCCCTCCTGCTCCACGTTTGGTAGCTGAAAATGTGGTAATATGATTCATCCAGGCTATCGACCTAAGGTTGTCATTGACCACTTCATTGTAAAGGATCGTAGTTTTGTGTTGGAGCTGCTTGTTCTCACGGCCTGAGTTGCAGAGGTTCATGTTGGAGGCAGCAGCAGCAAAGTTAGTGACTTCATTTCCATGATGCCAGTTCAGGTCTAGGACGTGATTGCATAAATAAGAAGTATGGTAGTATAGCTGTTGCTTTCTTTCATTCTAGCATCCATGCTTAATTTGTGAGGCTTCATTGAAAAAGCATGTGACACAGAAAGATGTATTCAGTGACAAAAAACTGGCATTCTGTGGTTTTTGAGTGGAAATGACCCACAAAGTGTGTGATGTACGATAATGTTTGCAGTACCAGAAACGCCCTGGAATGCTCTGTTGATGTCATGGTGGGCTGAGGTTGCTCCTGTATGTTCATCTGTACTTCAATGTACAGTTCAATTATGCAAAAATTGTCTGCCTTATTAATGAGACAAATGCTTACAAAGGTTAAAAATGAAATTTGAAAAATATGCCTTTGGAATTTGTACTTGGAATCCAGTGAAAAACATGTATGTGAACCAGATTGTAATTGCCCTCAGTATTGGATGACCTTAGTCGGCCTTTAAGGTTTTATTTTAGAATGCAACGCTAGTTCTGCGTTTCGTGAAACCCTTTAAAGTGCTTTTCATTTGTGGCTGGGACCACATTAGTGAATTTACACATTTATAAACACTGAATACCTGTGCTGAGAATGTACTTTGGTTCCTAAATTGTAGGAAGTGGGCAATGCAGAAGCTATTCATATGCAAAGCGACAGTTTTACCTAGGCTTAGGGTTTTACTTTTCTTCCACCTAATGTTGTTTGGTAGTTTGTGGAGGCTTTTATAGCTCCCTTTTTTAATTGGGGAAAAGTTGTCTGAGCCAGCTTTTGTGAGGCCGTTTTTGCTTTGCCTGCCTGCAGAGGGTATTGCATCCTTCCCATTCCTGGAGCGGTACCACAGCGGCTGCAGCTCTCACCTGCCTGAAAATTTAAGACTAATGCCCTTTCTACCCCCCTGCCTCCCCCCCAGCTATTTTGTGGTGTATATTGAGACGTACCCTCACCTTGCTGAGATGATTAGCAGAGCTATCATCACACAAAAGTAGTGTTGAATTTTAATGTATGCAATCTCCAATGATACCGGTGTCTCGGCTCCCTCTCTGGAGAAGATTTGCACCTTTAAAATAATTACTCCCCTATATAATTCCTGCTCAGCAATATGGAGCATGTGGTGGAGGCTGCAAGTTTTTCTAAATCTAATTACTTTTACAGGTAAATAAATTAAGGTTGTGTTTAAAGTGTCAGCGTTTTGCTTTGTTTGTTAGATGGTTTTTGTTTGTTTGGGGTATTTGGAAGGATTTTTACGTGCAAGTGACTGAGAATTGTATAGAGACTTGGAGGTTAGTATGTCCTCTTCTCTCTACAGATTTGGTTTATACTTTGAGGGAAAGTCTGAAACCCCAGAAGAGTCACGTCTTTTACTGCCAATCCTGTGGTGACGTCATCATAAAAGACCGGTGAGTACTGCAGTGTCTTGTATTTATAGCAAGAAATGCCACAGTGGTTGCTATTCAAGTTATTGGCCATACCTAGGAGAGACAGTGAAAAGGCATTTACTTTGAAACAGATAGATGAGAACACCTTTGAAGCACTAGGGATGACTAACAGCAAAAGCACCTGGAACAGTTTTTTCACCATTTATTCATTTACTCTTTGGTTTCGTTCTGGCTGGAAGGTAGAAGTATCGTACAAAGAGAGTTTGGTGCGTTGTCCTGGAAGCTGGGAAGTCTGGATTCTTCTCCTGCTTCTCTGCTGTGCCTCCAGTGAGACCTTTTCTTTTTGTGGCTGGATTTCCCTACATGGAAAGCTTCTGCTTTGAGATCTATGGCTTTTTGTTCATATGAGTCTCTTTGCAGTCATCATAATAGCTTGTGTTTTTGCTGTACAAACAACAAGCTGTAACATTTTGGCCTGGAAATACTGCAAAGAAAATGTTCTTAGTTTTGATTGATTTAAAAATACTCAGGTTTGTAGCTGACATCTTTGCTATGTTGAAGGGAATAAAACCTAAAAATTTGAGCCTGGGCTTCTTGCTTCCTCTTCCTTTCAGGGATTCCCTTCAGTTCTGCTCAGTCTCTTCCAAATTCCCTTCAGTCATGGTGCTGTATTTAGAGAGCAGCTCTCAGAATGGGGGCATTGACCGCAGCTCCCTTCTATCTGCCAAGGATTGGGAAGCTCCTTTCCCAGTCTCCACACTGGGAAGCGGAGGAGCTGAATTTGGGAGGCACAGGGGCTGTTTCTTACCTGGGTGACTTGGCCTTACCCTGCAGACTTTGCACAGCACAGAGATGAGTGAGAATTTTAATAAAAAGCTGCTGCTGCGTTTTCTGGCTCTTCTGGTGAACAGTTTGGACAGTTTTGGGTATATTTAAGTTGTTAGAGATGCACTTGCAGCCTTTTGTCTGTGTCACTCCCAGTACTCAAAATGGTAACATGGATGTGTGTGCTGTGGACTCCTGTTGCTTTCTTGTCAATATGTCTGGATTTATGCCTGGCTTTCTCCACTTGGATACGTTTGTGGGATAATGAATCTTCTAGTTTCTGGTCAGAATCATTAGCTTTCAGAAGACACCGTGCTTTTGTGCTTTTGTGGCTGTGTGGGTGTTCTCCTGAATTTCAGCCCAGCAGATCCATACACGTGGAGTTTGCACCTTTTTGTTTCTGCACCCTGTAACTTGCCTTAGTTGAAGCAAGAGGTGTATTTATGTTAAAATGAAATAAAAAAAACCCCAAACCTATTATAAAGCTTACATTTTACTGTTAGAGGCTGCGTAGGAGGCCATCATCTTAAAGACTAGATTAGAGGAATATGTTAGGAATCATTTAAAATGTAAGTGATCCTTCCTTGATGCAAGAAAATGGACTCTGTATGGTGTATTTTCTGCGATTCCCTGGCTTATTTGCTTTCTTCCATGAATTTGATAGCTCTTCAGAGGTTAGACTTGGGCTCTCTGGTTCTCTGTTGCCCTCAAGGCTGATGAAGGCTGAAGGTGGTTAGGCTAACACTGGAATTAAGTTGGGGTTGTGTCTCAGGTGATATGTAAGACCACAGAGAGTGAAGACAGTGATGAGCAGTGATTTTATTGAGGTGTGTTAAAGCTGGGCGAGAGGATGGGTTATCCCAGCTTTCATCTGCAGGTGGGGCAAGCGCAGTTCAAAATGCCTGGTGGATCTAGAGAGGAGGAAGTTTTTCTAAAAAGGTTTTGCTTTCACCCACTCAACAACAGAAAAAGCACAAGAAGCTGCGATGGGAAGAGCGAGCATTTTCAGAAAAGAATACTCTGTGGAAGGGAGGGTGTCGAACTGGTGCCGTGGCAGCTGTGTGATTATTTGTGAAGTAGCACCGTAAGCAAAGTTGTGTCTGCAAGCTTTAAGTAAAGAGTAGAAGGAAGAAAGTCTACCTGAAGGCTTCAGGTGACAGCAGGACGTTTATAAATCTGTAAAGGGTGAGTGTCAGGAGGATGGAGCCAGGCTCTTCTCAATGACACCCAATGACAGGACAAGGG
>VZTM01009948.1:78373-112693 GCA_013400555.1 Jacana jacana | reverse complement strand
GGTGTTCCTGCTCCAGCAGGGGGATTGGACTGGGTGAGCCTTCAAGGTCCCTTCCAACTTCTGAGATTCTGTGATTCTGTGAAACTAGGCAGAGAGCAGGACATGCAGCTCTGAAACAACAGTGTGTGGAGGAAAAACTCTTGGAGAGGTGCTCGCTCTTAAAGCCTTTGCCTGTTGGTTGCCTGTTGGCCCTTTTGATAAAGGGGCCAAATTTCCCCCCAGTGCAATAGTTTCCTAGAAAGCAGTTAAAGTGTAAATATTTGGACAGTATCCATCAGTACTTCTACATTCTTAATAAAATCACACTGGGGGGGGGACACCACAGAATGGCTGTAGGACCTGTAGGCAGGGAAGTATGGACCACTGACGGTGACCAAACAGGTATTTATGTAGCCACATGGGTATATTCTAGCTCTAAGAGCATATTTCACAACTTAAAGAAGTGGTTCCAAACCTTGGCTTATAAAATCCTCTGGTGCTGTGTGTAACCAGAGAAAATCAGTTGAAAGAAAGGCTAGTGTGGTGTTGCCTGGAGTAGCCTGCTTGGTCTGTGCAGCCTTTTTTGTGACTTTTAAAAGTTGAATCTGAATCTAAATTGATTGCATTGTGTTTGGGTTTTGGTTAGGCTTTTGGGTTTGTTTTTGAATGAAGATATACTGTGGTATTTTTATCAGGGTTTATCTTTTTCAAAATCTGGTATCTGACTTTTGAGGGCCTTCAAAGGGCGTGCTCTCCCTTGCTGTGGGAGCCCTCTGTTTCTCTTGGGTTTATGTCAACATTTGTTGCAAGGGAACTTTACAAGAAGTAATAATAAATATAATTGCAGAATGCCCACTGTGATACTTTTCATGGCTGGGTAGAACTGTTTTATTTTTGCCATGCAATTCATTTCCAGAGAAGATTATGCCAAGTTCTGCCTTGTAAGCGTTGGAAGTTCACCCTTGGGAAATGCTTCATCACAAACTTGGCAGGAAACGCTCAGCCATTGCTTTCTCAGAATTCATCCAAAGAAAGTGCCTTGGACTGAGAGAGAGTCAAATGCTTCCTTTTGGGGAAAATGCCACACTCCCCCCTCCTTTTCTAAGGAGCCTTTTAGTCTCTTAAAAAAGAATATAATATATTGAAATTTTTTTTTCTTCTTTCCTCTTAGGCAATTGCTCAGGGTTCTTCCTCTACCAAGTGAAAACTGGAGTGCTTTAGTTGAAGAGTGGTGTTGTCATCCTAACCCCTTTGCCAGGAGCACTTTGCACCCTCAGCATGATGACTGTTTTCTTGGAGACACTTTTTTCCTGCTGGATGCAGGAAATGAATCACACGTGCCTGAATCTCCCACGCGCTGCTCGGAGACTGGACACTGTGCTTCTCCGAGTGGCTCCAGCAGGGTAAAGTATTTTGTTTGAATAATTCTTAAGTGAATCTATTTGGACTTTTTTCCTTGTAAACCACTTGGTTGGGTTGTTGTTTTCTTTTGGTCACTGGTTTATTTAACTTGTATGTATGACTGAGCTGTTTTGAAGGTCATAGGGAGTTGTTGACATTCAGTTTTACAGAAGCCTGAAAATACTCTAAGCTGTGATTTACGTCTTCTAAAGTGTGGACCTTGGTCTTGATATTGACCTAGATATGCAGGAACAACTTCTTCCTGTACACTGAATCAGAAATTATTTAATAGTGGAGTTCTAAGCCCAAATATTTCTCCCCTCCAGAAATATCCTGAGTGAAAAACCTCAACATTTAGTAAGATAATAACTGTATTGGTTAGGTGTTTGTCCAAGGGTAGTGGAGTGAAGGATGAGGAATCTGGAATAGCATTGCTGTTTCTTCTGAACCTATAACTGAATGTGTAACTATAAATATGATCAAAGGAAGGTGGGATTTTGCTTATTTATTACCTTTAGAAAGATGCAGAAAAGTCAGAGTGTGTTTTGGGTTCAGACAGGATTGTCTTACACTCTTAGAATACAGTAAGGAAATAGAGTTTGCTTGGCTGCTCTCTGTCTAGTGCAGGGGACCTGTCACCTCAGGCTATGACTATGTTGGTGTTTCTGAGGTGTTCCAGGAGGGGATTTATTTCTCAGCTGAATCTCTAGGAAGAAGACTGTCATTTGGCTTAGAAACATCAAGATTTGTTGTTGTTTGGGACAAAGAAAAACCCAAAACATTTGTAGGGATACTGAAGTTTCACTGGTGGGATAAAATCCATGAAGAATGAAAATTCAGTGCTTTACTCATCTTGGAAGTCAAGCACTTGTTTAAAAATGTTCAAGTAATACTTTTATCTTCTACAAGAAGAGCATCCAGGAACTTAGTTCACCAAAGCCTGTATTTCCATACAGCCTATTCTGTTAGTCTGCTGCTTCTCTGTGTTTGTGCTGAGACGACTTGGGCCTGCAGGTACCACCTCTTCTTCCAATGCCATGTGTTAAACCTTCTAGGCTTATGGGAACTGTTGCTGCCTTGGCAACTTGTGTCTGCCACGGCTGAGGGCTTGCTGTGTACAAGATTGCCAACATTAAACTTTTAATCTGTTGAGAAGTAACGTCAGAGGCCCCAGTTCCTGTCTGCTCCTGCTTATCTTCCTTAGGGATTTGTATCATCCCCAGTTAAATCACTGGGATTCTGGCAGTTGCTGGTGCAGTGCATCTGAGCCATCTGCTTGGGAAACACTGCTGTCTCGCGATCCATGGCTGCAAATCTTGTGGCTGTGGCCCCTTTGTGGCTCCCTTGTTCTTTGAAAAGCAGGATATGGGGAGGAGAAAGGGAAAACTGGTACCCTGAAAGGATGTCAGCATGGGAGAAACACACTGATGTGGATTAACTCTGCGGCAATCGGAGTTGTCTCTTCTGAGTATCCTTAAGAAGGAGGATGAGCAGAAGATTCTGACTTTCCAAGAGGACAGTGCTTTCTATCAGAGGTCCCCAAAATGAATGGCCTCACATTTCAGTGGTTTCAAAAGAGGTACCTTAGAACAACGGGAACAAAGACGGGAGGAGGCAGGATCTGTGGAGTTTGTATTGCGTCCAAAGAGAGGGGAGCAGTCTGCCCAGCACACTTCTTCAATCAGTCAAAGAGAATGTTTGCCATGAAATTGGTTGGTTTTTGGGCAGAAACATGATAAAAGGATTTGGGACAAAGATGTTGCTGAGATTTTTGGGGTTGTTTAGTTTGAGGAAGAGGAGGCTGAGGGGAGACCTCATCACTCTCTACAACTGCTTGAAAGGGCACTGTAGAGAGGTTGGTGCTGGTCTCTTCTCACAGGCAATGAGCGATAGAAGGAGAGGGAATGGCTGCAAGCTGCAGCAGGGTAGGGTTAGGCTGGACATTAGGAAAAAAATTTTCACAGAGAGAGTGGTCAGTCAGTGGAATCAGCTGCCCAGGGAGGTGGTGGAGTCACCCTCCCTAACTGTGTTTCAGAGTAGATTAGATGTGGTGTTGAGGGATCTGGTGTAGGGGAGAATTTGTAGAGTAGGGCTAATGGTTAGACTTGACGATCCCAAGGGTCTCTTCCAACCTGAATGATTCTATGATTCTATGATTCTGTGAGATGTGGGTCAAACCAGGATACCAGCAGAACTTTCGAATGAGGGAGGAGGCTGTTTTCTGTCAGAGGGACACAGTAGTAGTTTAGTGTGATGAATTCTCCTGTTTGCTTCCTTAAGCTTGCATTGAAGTTGAGAATTCTTTTGTTGTTTGTGTCAAATCTCTCTTCTTGCATCTTTCACGCTTGCAATAAATTCTCATTTCTGTGTTTGCTTATTTCCAGCATCACTCAGTTGCCAAGCAAATGAGCAAACTCTTAAGATTCAGCAGAAACTGGACTAATAAGGAAAAAGCCCTCACACTGAAACAGAAAATTCTTCCATAATATGGGTAATAGAAAGTTACAGGCAAGATAGATTGCTATTGGCATAAATGTTCTCAGTTTGGAGAATATTGTTGCAGCCTTGCCCCAGTATGAAAGTTCGTTTTTAATTGCGTTGCAGTTCTTTGGAAAGTGTTTGCCTGTGACCAAAATAGTAGCAGGAATGTACCAGAGAGGCTTAAACAATCTTTGCCAGCCTCCAGTGGGAACAAGGCAGCATCCCTCCACTGCAAACATAGTTCTCACATCTATTAGTCTTCCAGTTTAGCATAGTTTTTTAAATGTCACATGGTCATGCAGCATCCTAATAGTATCTCTTGGGGAAAATAGTTTCCCTGACGCTGTATCAGGGATCTTTAGGAGTAGAAATGGAAAATATTAGGCTGGTGATCCACCTCCATCTGCAGATTGCCAGCAGCTGCAAGTTGTCAAATAGATGTATTGATTTAATTAGTCTGGCTAAAACTATCGCTTTTTTTCCCAGTTGAAGCATGATGCAAGGAGTTAGTGGTGTGGTTTAGGTACCACGCTGCACAATTCTCAGCTGGCACCTGTAAAACAGGGGGGAAAAAAAAACCCACTCGAGTTGTAGCTTTCAAGGAAGTACCGGCTATTCTGTACCTGCACCGTGCAATGTTTGCACCAGCTTTGTGAAAACCAGCTTCAAAGAGTGGTTTTCACAAAACCCTGTCTACTTATCCTTGCTCTTCACGTGAAGCAAGTCATTTTCCTGTGTGTGTTTGAGAGGAGCCACAAGGTAGGGTTTGGGAAACAGGGTAACTCTGTTTATACGAACCATATGGTTTTTCTCATCCCCATAATGAGGGGCTTCCAGCCGAGCTGGCTCTCTGAAGCTTGAATGGAAGCTGTCAGGCTCTCCCTGGAACTGACTTCTCCTGACGTGTGAGGAAGAAGCAGGACTTTGTGATCCTAAGTTCAGACTCTGTCTGGGACACTTTCTGTGGAGCTGGAGTGGGCCTTTCTGTTCACTTTACTGCTTGCGTGGTACAGATCAGAGAGCTCTCTTAGGTCTTTCCAGCATCAAATCCAGCAGTTCTGCTTCAGCTACAGCTTCGAGGAAGGCATCCAGTATTGATTTAATACTTCAAATGAAGGAAGCTTTATCATGTTCCTTGGTAAGCTGTTTCAGTGGTTGGTCATCCTGAACGTGCTGTCTTCTTAATTTAAGCACACTAAGAATTGCAACTCCCTATCCCTTTTTATCTCTCAGATGTATTTATTTTCTAGAAATTATTTTAGTAGCAGTTTTCCAAGTTTTTTTGACGTGTTTTATAGATCCATTTCCACAGTAATCATCTCACTAACCCTGAAGATGTGTTAGTTTGCTGTTTATCAGCTCTTCAGTTGTTCATGTGTTCAGAGATCCTGTTTGCCTCTTCTTTTGTAGCATCTCATCAGGAACTCTGCTTTGCTTTATTACCATCATCTAAAGTCTTTTGATTTTTTTGCTGTCTTCCACTATATATTCTTTTCTTTTATCACTGGTTTTGTTGCTGTTGCTCCTGAATATATGGCCTGGTGTTTGGCAGTGTTTTAGTGATTGTGAGATTTAGATTGTGAGACTAAACCCAATCTCCTTAACGATAGAGCCTGGTGTGTACAACTCCTCTGTCTCCCTTGTTTAGCCCTTCCCTGTCCTTGCAGCAGGAAGTACTTAGGCTTTTCCATAGAGTAACTGCAAAAATTAACCCAAAGAGTCTTTTTGGCTTGTCTGTCATTTCTTTGCCTCGTGTAGAAGATTGCTCTGTGGCACTCTGATGGGCCACAGAGCACCAGTTTTTTGTTCTGGCCATCAGTCTGACAGAATTCTTTCTCATCATAACTCTGAAAATCTGGGTGCTAAGGAGTAGGATAGTGGTGGTGAATAAAAACTATGGTCCCAGGACTTACTGCCCTCTACAACTCCCTGAAAGAGTGTAGAGAGGCCGGGGTCAGTCTCTTCTCCCAAGTCACAGGCAATGGGACAAGAGAGAATCTCAGGGATGGGAAGGGACCTTGAAAGCTCACCCAGTCCAATCCCCCTGCTGGAGCAGGAACACCCAGAGCAGGTCACACAGGAACGCCTCCAGGCGGGTTTGGAATGTCTCCAGAGAAGGAGACTCCACACCCTCCCTGGGCAGCCCCTGCCAGTGTTCAGTCATGAATGGCCTCAAATTGCTCCAGGGGAGATTCAGATTGGAGATTAGGAAAACTGGTTCCACTGAAAGGGTTCTGAATCCTTAGACTGGGCTGCCCAGGGGAGGGGCTGAGGCACCATCCCTGGAGGGGTTGAAAAGCCAGGTTGGCATAGTGCTTAGAGACATGGGTTAATGCTGGTTTTTGATGAGAGTTAGCTTGATAGTTGGACTTGATGATCTTAAAGGTCCCTTCCAACCTGGGTGGTTCTATGATTCTGTCTTTTACCATGGTTACAGAAGATCTATGTGTACTATATATTCTGGTACCAGCCCAGAGCTCTGCTGTGCTGCATCCAGGTTAATAACCCCACACAGAACCAGTTCTGGAGTTTAGACTTTGGCTTAAAGTAGGAGTTCTGCTTACTTGTACCTTAATATTTAAATATAGTATTAGTGTGTACACTGGAATGAGTAGAGGTGTTACTAGATGACAAGTTCATCCCGAAAGGAGAACTTTTGCAGAGGGCAGCAATGGATGCATGAGAGTAAGGCAAATTCCAAGTGATGGTTTGGCCAGTGTAGAGACTTCTTGAAGCAGATGTTTTTATCCATAGGGTTTTTTTTGTTGTAATACGCCCTTGATGAGCATTGCTTCTGAATCTCTGATGAATTTTTGAACCTATGTGTAGTTCTAGTACGAAAAATACTTTCCTGCAGTGAATTACCAAACTGTATTATTCATTGTGTGAGAGATTTCCATGTTCTTTCATATAAACCAGGATACAGCCTGAACCCTATGCAATACTCTCGTGAACTATGAGAGTTAAATTTTTTTGTGTGTTTATTCAGCTTTTCCTAAACATTTTTGACCTTATGTATCTCAACAGTGCCCCTCAGTTTTCTGTATTTCACACTTTCTCCCAGGATTTGTGTTTTCTTGCCCCATATGGAAACTGTTTTGTGCCTCTGACGATTCTTCGTTGCCCATACCTGTTCTGGTTTTGCTTGAATTGAGGGAGAGGGGCTGTTCAAGAACAGAATCCACTGCACCTTTCTGGAATAGCATATTATGTTTTTCTTCTTCAGCTGCTGCCTGGTAATTCAAAATACTCTGTGCCCCCTTTTACTGCTCTCTGCTGAGCGCCGGACTGTCAACAGCGGCTACAGTTTTACTGAGTGATGGTAGTCACTTTGCATCAGAGTATTTTAGGTATATGTTTTGGAATACATCTCGTGTGTTATTTTGCCCTTATCATTTTGTCATCCAGTCACTCAGTATTACAAGGTCTCCCTGTGAGCCATTGTAGGTTGTGCTGGGGCATCGGTATGTATTGCCAGATCTTAAAACTAGGGTGAAACTTGTAAGGAAGTCGAAGCACAGAGAGCTGAAACGGAGACTGCAAATCTGTGTGTGCGTAAACATAAAGAGAACAGGAACAAGTACAAAGTTCACTATAATTCTCTGGAGAGTGTGTGAAAAGTATACATTCCTTTTTCAGAATAGCTGAGTGACATTTAAATGACATTTCTTTGTCCTACAGAAATCAAAGGGAAATACCAGAGTGATTTGTAAGCGCTGCAAGACGATGCTGGGAGAAACACTATCAGCAGGTATGGGATGTACAAACCAAACTAGACTTCACTGCATCAGCCATTGAGCACTGGAGGTTAAAAACTCTGGAGGAAAGGAGTTTACCAGTAAGGTGCAGGGCTGATTCCTCTGTGTTTGTCTTTATCCCCTTCTGGAACAGACCTTGCTTCAACTGTTAGACCTTGAAAGTGACTTTTGGCAGGGATTTTCTTCATCCTTGTTTCCGTTTCACGCGAGGATGAGATTAGGGGTTTAAAACCTGTCATTATTTTGAGTCTTACCTGGAGTCATCTTAAAGATGAGTCTCTGGTGGTTTTCAAACTGCAGTTATTAACAGGAGAGAAGCAACGATAAGACTGTTACTAGCAGGGTTCATTCTTTCATCCTCCCTCTACTCCACTGCATCAGTCAGCGTGAGACTGGCTCGGTTCAGAGATCTGGAGGATACATAGACTTCTCCAAAAATGCAAAGCCTGTTTAAGGATGATAAGGGACAGCAAGTTCTTCTGTTGCAGAAGGTTCAGATTGTCCTGTATGGTTGATCTCAACAGTGGAGACTTGAAACCAAGACTCGAAACCCAGTTTCAGGTAGGATGTTTGAAAGCCCACAGTGCAGGTTGGGGAAAATGGTGGTTGGGAAAGGACTTTACAAATCCTTGTGAATAAGGGGTGTCTCAATCTAAGCCTTCAGATGGCTGTAGCAGGCAGTGGTTGATGTGGTGACAGGGTATGGGATAAGGCAAAGTACTATGTCCATGTGCAGGGAGTTGCTCTGGGCTCTGTCTGTGGCTGAAGTTAAATGGCACGTCCATTGTTTTGATGCTGTTTTGTCAGGAACTCTACAGGGCATTCAAAGGGCAGACAAAAAACCCAGCCAAGAGGTGGATGGTATAAGTGTAGACAGAACCATTGCTGTGAAAAGAGAGTGGAGAGCAGACTTGACTGTCGTGCTTTGGTGCTTCCTCGTGAGCAGATAATCAGCGCCTTGAAGATAAAGCTGGATTAGAGTGGTGTAGCTGTGGAGGACAGATTTGGCTTTGAAATTCCCATCAGCTATTCTTTCCCCCAGCTGTATCCCCATACACTCATGTTCTTGGGAAATCCCACCTTCTATCTCTCTGCAAGCAAAAATCACCTTAATTTTCAGTGACTTTTCATCAGTGGAACCAATTTATTACTCGAGGAAGCAGCTGGGGAGTGAGCCAGAGACTGAACTGGCTTCTCTTTCTTCTGTCTCCCAGGACTAGGCATAATGTGGAGCAGACTAAAATTAAACTAAGAGGTAAAATGTAATTTCCTAACAGTGAGCATAATTAAAAATGTGTAGTGCTTAGCTGGAGAAGGGGTGGGATCCCCAGGCCTTTGGAACCTCTAAAACAGATTGTCTTTCTGAAGTGGTCGCTTTCATCCACTTTTAATGTTGTATGTGGACAGAGATCAGGTGAGACTATCCCTTCCACCCTTAAGATTTAGGGAGCTGATGAATTTTTACTGTTGTTCACATTAATTTAGAGCAATTAATTTATTACTCTACATGCTTAGCCCTGTTCTGCTGGCCCTCTGGTTAGGCTGTCTTTGTAGTCTAGACCCAGAGCTTCAATACAATCATCCTTGGAGCTGGCCTCACCGGTGGGGATTCAATTCCATACTCAAACCTTTTCTGTTTCATGTGAGAGGTTGTTTTAGTGGGGCTTTTGGGGAACAGTTACCTTGAAAGTGGGAATGTATGGAGTATTAGTGTTGAGTTGGGGTGATTTTTGGAAAGAAGTTTTATTCTGCTCTTCGAGCAAAGAAGAAAATGATCCCCTTGTGCGTGCTGTTATTAAAGCTGTCTCTGGTGATTCACTGCAGCATTACTGAGCAGCAGAGGGTACTAAAATCCTTACGTAAGCTGTGCTGATCTCAGTACTTTAGGGAAGTTCTTTCAATTCATCTTTCAGGTTTGGCTTGAGCTCTTGCTTGTTTTGTTTCAGGATGATTGTTCCCGGCATTAAACAGGGATCAATATGAATGACAAATTGCCGATGGCGTAATTAGCTCAGAGTAGTTTTCTTCTGGCAGTGTGTGTTTTCTGTTATTGGTTGCTTCTCCTCCCTCAAAAGCAAGGCAGAGTTTGATCATCTCCTGCACCTCTTAATTGAGTGCTGAACCAAAGTTTAATTAGTAGAGAGACACGATGACTTACGGTCTAGTCTTAACGAATGGGTTGTTCTGTTGTACTTGAGAAATGTGTTTGTCATTTTAGGTACCATTAAATATTATGTTACTGAGGTGATTATTCGACCATCTGAGGAAAGTTTCAGCCCAACACCAAGGTAACAAATAAAAACAAATTAAAAAAAAATTAGATAATCTGCTCAGGTTTACGTTTTAGCAAGGATGCGTTTTAATTTGTGAACTGCAGAGAGCAACGAAGCGCTGTCAGATTTTCTGTGATTGCTTACAAGCACTGTGAAGCTCATGCAGCCTGAGTTCACTCCTGTCCAGTGTTGTGTGTGACGCAGGAGAGAGGTTGTGTGCAGTTTGTCGTGGTGTCTCGCTGGTCAGGTGATAAACCGAAATACGGTGCTGACAGCTTTGGAAGGAGTTTGGTTTGCACAATGTCTGGAGACTAATTATGAAAAGGGAAGGTAACATTTTGTAAAGTTTAATTAGGTAAAGCTTGAAAAGTTTAATTGGAAGTGAGATTTTTGAATTTTCAAGTACTTCAGATAAAAGTTAAGACTCAGATGAAACGGAACTTGGATCTAGCTGTCTTGTTCCATGAACTATCCGTTAGTCGCAGCTCTTGCCTTGTGTGAATTAGGCCTGAAATATGTGCATCTTTCTGAACTTTGTGTTCCTACCTGTAAAATATAATAGGGAAAAGCTTTTAGTCAGGACTTGACATTTGGTGTTGGTCAAAATAAAAGATGTGGAGCAGTTTACAGAGTCACAGACTCACAGGATTGTCATGGTTGCAAAGGACCTCTGAGATAGAGTCCAACTGTAGACGCACAAAAGCCCTTATGTCTTGACCACTAGAGCATGCCCTGAAGTGCCACATCTACAGGTTTCTTAAATACCTCCAGGGATGGTGACTCCACCACCTCCCTGGGCAGGCTGTTCCAGTGCCTGACCACTCTTTCAGCAAAGTAACTCTTCCTGATATCTAGTCGGAACCTCCCCTGCCACAACTTCAGACCATTTCCTCTGGTCCTGTCGTTACTCACTTGGGAGAAGAGTCCAAGACCCACCTCTACAACCTCCTCTCAGGTAGTTGTAGAGGACAATGACCTCTCTCCTCAGTCTCCTCTTCTCCAAACCAAACATGCCCAGTTCCCTCAGCCTCCCCTCACAGGACTTGTTCTCTAGACCCCTCACCAGCTTGGTAGCTCTGATCAACCCGATTTACTGTGATCTACCTGATTTAGGCTGCTGATCTATTAAAATATGCCTTTTGCAGTGTATAGAAAATCCTGTGGGTTTGAGGGAAAGATAAAGAAGCCCAGTCTCTCAGTAAAAAGTGATTGTGGTGGAACTGACCATGTGGATATTCATGTCTGCTCATACTGCATCGACATGAGTGACTTTGCCCATGTCGGTGTTCTGAAAACCTACAATATGTGGTTAATCCTTTAACAGGTCTCAGTTTGTACAGAGCGTGGTTGCTCAGTGTCTGGTGGAACTGTCCTCTGCTAAAAGCACATTCAGATTCACCATAAAAGGAGATGATGGAACAATCTATATCCTGGTAAGTTGGTTGGTTTTTTTGTTATTTTTGTTATCATGCAAAAAAAGTGTAACCTATGAATCCCAGCTCCTACAATGTATTATTTATGCTGTGCATGCTTATGTGTTTAAAGAAAATTAACAAGTTCACATTCTTGTGGTGAAGTGCTCCCATAGGAGGAAAGGCTGAGGGAGCTGGGTCTCTTGAGCTTGGAGAAGAGGAGACTGAGGGGTGACCTCATGAATGGTTATAAATCTGTAAAGGGTGAGTGTCAGGAGGATGGAGCCAGGCTCTTCTCAGTGACACCCAGTGATAGGACAAGGGGCAGTGGGTGCAAGCTGGAACAGAGGAGGCTCCACTTCAATATGAGAAAAAACTTCTTCAGGGTGTTTGTCATGGTTGCAAAGGACCTCTGAGATAGAGTCCAACTGTACACGCACAAAAGCCCCTATGTCTTGACCACTAGAGCATGCCCTGAAGTGCCACATCTACAGGTTTCTTAAATACCTCCAGGGATGGTGACTCCACCACCTCAGGGTGAGGGAACCCTGGTAGGGGCTGCCCAGGGAGGGTGTGAAGTCTCCTCTGGAGACATTCCAAACCCGCCTGGAGGCGTTCCTGTGTGACCTGCTCTGGGTGTTCCTGCTCCGGCAGGGGGATTGGACTGGGTGAGCTTTCAAGGTCCCTTCCAATCTCTGAGGTTCTGTGATTCAAGTAAAACATTTCCCTCTGTTTTATAACCTGGGTAGATGTGTGTAGAGAAGTTTTCTCTATTAATGCAGTAATGAAAGTACTACGAAAGCACAACAAGTAGCACAGAAACAACTGTGTTTGGTTTGGATTCAGAAAATATGCAAAGCTTAGGTTTTGACTTCCTAATATATATCTCATTTTCTTGCTCTGGTGCTTCTTATCTTTAATCACCAGAGGTTCATCAACTTGTACAGCATCTTTCACCAATATTGTCTGAAGTGAGCAGAGACTGCTAATGTTGTCTGTGTGTTGCATTGCCAAGCAAAGTGCAAACAAAAATCAAATTGCCTATTATGCTTAATGTTCTAATGCCGTTAAACTTGGTTAAGCTTGATATCTAAATAGTGACAGCTAAATTCCTCAAACTTGGAAGACGGATAGGAATTTGGTTCTGGTATTGTCTCAATACTATTTACTTGGTATAACCAGGGATCCTTTCTTCCATTCATGAGCTAAATACCGGACCTTGAGTATTGTGTCCAGTTCTGGGCACCTCAGCACAAGAGAGATCTGGAGGTGCTGGAGCGAGTGCAGAGGAGGGCAACAAAGCTGGTGAGAGGCCTGGAGAACAAGGCTTATGAGGATCGATTGAGGGAGTTGGGGTTGTTTAGTCTGAGGAAGAGGAGGCTGAGGGGAGACCTCATCCCTCTCTACAACTGCTTGAAAGGGCATTGTAGGGAGGTTGGTCCTGGTCTCTTCTCACGGGCAATGAGCGACAGGACAAGAGGGAATGGCTGCAAGCTGCAGCAGGGTAGGGTTAGGCTGGACAGTAGGAAAAAGTTTTTCCCAGAGAGAGTGGTCAGTCAGTGGAATCAGCTGCCCAGGGAGGTGGTGGAGTCCCCATCCCTGACTGTGTTTCAGAGTAGATTGGATGTGGTGTTGAAGGATCTGGTGTAGGGGAGAACTTGTAGAGTAGGGCTGATGGTTGGACTTGATGATCCCAAGGGTCTCTGCCAACCTGAATGATTCTGTGATTCTATGAAATACAGGCACGTAATTTGTACGAGTAATTAAAAGACACAAAATTAAAGAAATACTTGACTGTAGATTCCTGCCCCAGGTAAACTTCTAGATGCACTTTGAGGTAGGCAGTCTAATGAAACAAACTCTTTTAGATATAACTTGTCCAAGTTCTGTCACTTCCAAACATTCAGATTCTGAAGAAAGTGTAGAACTGTTGCTTTTAAATTAATTTTAGTGCCAAGAGACTATTTATGATCTCCTCAACGTAAAAGACCTTCTGTGATGATAAAATAAGGTGTCATCAGCAGACCCATAGTTGTGACTGTGTATAAAATAATTCAGGAGTCATTAAAAATTGTTGTGATTTTTTCCTTGTTTCTTATGTGTTTCCAAGTTACCTGATGTTCTGCTGCTTAGCTTATATTGAATGAACTACTGATTTTTCTAACAGAAAAAGCACTTTATGTAACAGAAGAGAAGGCTGAATTAGCAGAGGGGCTGCCTTCTGATTGGCATCTGTTCCTTTTTGTCAGTGAGTTATTAATTTGGGGTGGGTGGCTTTTTTTTTGTTTGTTTTTAGCATCAGAAAGGCCTTACTCCTCTGCAGGGTGAGGTTCTAGGTACCACATACACACCAATGGGTGTTCTGGAGTCATGGGCTGAGTCTTAGGTTCAAGTGTAATATAAGCACTGTTTATATTAAACAGCTAAACGGGGGGAAAACGTAGGTGCTTGAGGCTGTGGGTACCCAGCCAAGATAGACAAGCAGTCTCATCACTGGTGCATCATGGACCAGCTGTCTCACTTGTTTATTTTGAGACCGAGCCAAAGATTCTCATTCACAGCCTTTGGGCTTATGTATGTGAATGCACACAGATTAGGCTGTGTATCACAGAATCTCAGGGATTGGAAGGCACCTTGAAAGCTCCTCCAGTCCAATCCCCCTGCTGGAGCCGGAACACCCAGAGCAGGTCACACAGGAACGCCTCCAGGCGGGTTTGGAATGTCTCCAGAGAAGGAGACTCCACCACCTCCCTGGGCAGCCCCTGCCAGGGTTCCCTCACCCTGAAGAAGTTTTTCCTCATATTGAAGTGGAGTCTCCTCTGTTCCAGCTTGCACCCATTACCCCTTGTCCCATCATTGGATGTCACCAATAAAAGCCTGGCTCCATCCTCCTGACACTCACCCTTTACAGATTTATAAACATTCATGAGGTCACCCCTCAGTCTCCTCTTCTCCAAGCTCAAGAGACCCAGCTCCCTCAGCCTTTCCTCCTCTGGGAGATGCTCCACTCCCTTCATCATCTTGGTAGCCCTGCCCTGGACTCTCTCCAGCAGTTCCCTGTCCTTCTTGAACATGATAATTAAGGTTAAGGTTCCACAAGTATTTTAAATTTTCTTTTTGAACCACACCTATTATGCATACTGTTCCCCTGTGTCCTCTGCGTGCATCACTGAACATTTCCAGTTAGTTGCAGTTATCACAACTGGGTTTCTCATGATTAAGTTGGTGATAATCAAGTTCCTGAAAGGTATATACTATTTATGTTGTTGGGGTTTTTTAAAGGCTGATGAAAGTCTCTGTCTCGGGGAGGGGGGGGAAGTGGCATATATAAATTTCCTTACTTGTCCCAACTATATCTCTACCCTCCTCACATTCTCTAGGAGATGAATTGCTTGTCCCTCCCTTCTCTTTGCTCTACTGTTGAAGGGGTCCCAGTGTTAACAGATGTTGGGGGAGTCCTCTGTATCATAAAAGGGATAGGTTTGAAAGGGGTAAATAAGTAGTTTTGTGGGCAGATACAGAGGATTCATCCCGTGGATGGGATCAGCCTGGTGAAACCCCAGAAGATACATCTGTGAGAACGTAAAGGCATGGGATAGTTTGGAGTGTTTGCATACTAACTCCAGCCTTTCAGTGCTGAGTGGTTTTATTTTGTTTCAGTACTGAGTGATTTTTGGAGTGGGATTAGGCTGTAAAGTACTTGGAAAGTGAGGCAGCTTGTATTTCAGAAGTGAGTGGAAAGGGAGTGGGAAGACATCCCAAGAAAACAAATAAGTAACAAAATAGGAGAGAGAAGTCATTCCCATACTGATTCTTGGATCGTGTCTTGGAGTGCATGAGCAGAACGAGTTGGCATCTGTCAGGGTTGGAGAAGGGGGATATTGCAGCCATGGAGATGTGAGATAGTGAGTACCTTGTTGAGACTCAACTACTCGGTCCTCTTAGAGAGCTTGGTTCATTGTGGGGTGTGAGGAGGACCACAGCTTTATCTGAACACTGAGTGTGAGGACGAAGAAGCTGGAATGAAAGACGTTTGTGTTACTGACCTGTGTGCTGGTGAAAGTAATGGTAGTATCTGCAGGAACTAAGAACTACCAAGGAAGAACAGCAGCTTTTTTTTTAACCATGTTAAATTCTGACAGATGCCTTGTTGTCCACATGTTGATGCTTGGAGGCACAGGCTGAGATGTGAGGATCCTGATCACAAATACAAGTCGCAGTGTTTCACCTCTTTGGTTAAGTCCCACAAAGTATAACCGAGACTCGTTGCAGCTTTCCTTCTGATAACACCTCTGGGGACTACTGACAAGGTGATTTAAAAAAAAGAAAAAAAAAAAAAGCCCCCCCCAAACTAAGAAAAAGCCCCCTACCAACAACCCAAACACTTTCTCCTGATGCTGTTGGTTCAGGAAAGGTCATCAGTCTGCCCTAGGAATGAATGAGATAAATAGATAAACTTGAGGTGGAGGTTCATTTCTTACTGGAGTTAATATGAAAGGAATGAATTGCCTAAAGAAGCAAAGATAGTCCAGAGGTTGATTTTTCTCATGGCCAAGTGTTCTTCCACCTGCAAAGAGTATGTGCTAAATTATTAATACAGATCTGTTGCCTTGCTGTTGAGACAAAAACGTATCCTGAACAAGTGCTAGAAGGTTCTTGGCAGATGCAACGTATCGACACTTGCAGTGAAAGAAAGGACCTTACAGGTTGGACCATAGAATCCTTTGGTTGGAAGAGACCCTTGGGATCATCGAGTCCAACCATCAGCCCCACTCTACAAAGTTCTCCCCTACACAAATGAGATGGTTTGCTTGTCTTCTCTAAAGCAACTTGCAGGAGGACTGTGAAAGGAGCAGGCAGCTGTTGCTGCGTTGTTCCCTAGACCAGTTTGAAGGACGTTCATCTTCTGAAGAGCCTCCCAGGAGGCCGCTTCACAGGGCAGCGTTAATCATTTCAAGAGGAACAAGCTCTGTTTAGGGTAAAGCTCAGCATGTTGGCAGTGGCCTGTGTGTACAGGACACTTCTCTTCCCCCCCCATTTTCTCTAACACCTTTTCAAAGCGTGGTTTAAAGCTCACGTGCAACGGTTCTAGCTAATGAGGTGCCTTTTGCAGTTTAGGCTGTGAATGTGTAGGGTGAGTGACCAGAGCAAAAGTGATGACGAGCCACTTGCTAAGCCAAGTGCAGTTGCTTGCTATCATTTATGTGCATAGTCTGAAGTGATTCTCCTCCTCCCAAGACATCTGTGTCAATACATCTCAGTCCTCCTTTATGGAGCTTCTACTGTAATGTTCTGAGCCCTGGGCTCTGATAAATCGTGACTGTCACATTCAATTACGACATATACCGAGGGCCCTGTTAACGGTGGCTTTCTCCCTCCACGGGGGATACCCTGTGTCTGCTCCCTAGCATCATGTAACTTGCTTTACTTGAAGCTGATTAGGTCACGAGAAGCAGAAGATTGCTCTCCAGTGAGCAGCACTGCATAAATCCTCTTTTCTCTGATAAATATTTCATATCTAAACAGTTCATAGAAGCTCAGGACTTGTAAAAATTGATTTTCATGGGTAACTGGGATCACTTCCCGACCCCAGGCTGTGAATAAAGGAAAAGCCTGACTTTTTCTTTCCCTTTTTCTGTTGTTTTTTGGTAGAGTGCTTAGCATGAAAGCCCTGGGTCCGAGTTGGAGCGCTGCTGCAGAGTCATGCAAAGATCTGATGAGATTGTAACGTGATGCAGAAAGTTCTGATTTCTCAAAAGCCTCCCCAGGAACTGTCCCATGAGTCACTGAGAGCAACCAGCGCTGAAGAACTCCACTCCCCTTTTCAAATTTGAGAAAGATCCATTTCCCAAGTAAGGGCCCGTTACAGCCGTTTGTAAATCCCAGCCCTCCTTTCCGACTGCATTAATCCTTGCGTGTCTTAGCTCACAGAGTCACAGAATCTCAGGGATTGGAAGGGACCTTGAAAGCTCATCCAGTCCAATCCCCCTGCCGGAGCAGGAACACCCAGAGCAGGTCACACAGGAACACATCCAGGTGGGTTTGGAATCTCTCCAGAGAAGGAGACTCCACCACCTCCCTGGGCAGCCCATTCCAGTGTTCCCTCACTCTTAATGTGNGTGCTGGCTCATGGGCATCCTGCTGCCCACCAGGGTCCTGGGGTCCCTCTCCCCTACGCTGCTCTCCAACAGGTCATTTCCCAACCTCTACTGGTCCCTGGGGTTGTTCTTGCCCAGCTGCCAGACTCTACACTGCTGCTCTATCCAGCCATAACTATCCTGCTTTTTCTAAAAATCCCTAATTTTTGGCACTTTCAGTGGGCAGTCTTTCAGTTTCCTGCCTTTTGCCCTCAGTAATTCACCACCATATGCTCAACTAGTTCCTAAAAACCGATGAAATTAGAGAAAAAAAACAATCCATTTGGTACTGAAACAGACAATTTAGGGCTGGATTTTGGGTTGGGTTTTTTTTTGTTACTCTCAAAGGAAATGTGCTGTAGCCACAAAAAGAGGCAGCTTCACCGAAATCATGATCCTGTGAGTGACTGTGATAAATCAGGGGTCAGTTTCTCCTATTAACCCTTTCTTCTCTGCGGGAGGCTGTATGTGCAGGCTGTGCTGAAGAACAAAACGTCCATTTACATCTGTCAAAGCTTCATTAGAAACTTTGCAAGGATGTGGCTTTTAGGATCAGAGCAAAGGAGCAAATTGAGATAGATGTAATCTACAATAAAACACCTGATTTCTTTGTAGATCTGGCTTTTAAATTCTGACACGTTGCTGGTGGAATCTTCCAGAAGTTCCTCCTCCCACAGTGATTTTACACTATTTGGAGATGCTTTCACGCCTGGCTCTGGACCAGTGGGGACCTGGGATGCTGTCAAAGTCCTCTACCAGCCGTGCATAAAAAGCAGGAATAAGGAGTAAGTATCCCCTCCTCTCAGGTTTTCATTTTTGATTTGTTTGGCTTTTCAGGACAGTGATACTTCTTCTGACAGTCAGTTGATGTTAGAGGTGTAGCTCTTTGAAATTGCCTTCAATTTCTTTCTTTTTTTGTTTTATTTTATTTTTAATTGTTTTTAGGAAAATGCCAGAGGGATAGTGCTTGGTTTCTGTGCAGCTGCAGAGAATCTGGTAGTTAAATTTTCACACTGTAACGTTAAAATCTAGACCAAAGAGTTGAGTTATGTTGTTCCTGGAGGCACTTGTAGAGAAACTGGGTATATGATACAGGTAGAATTTGTCTCCCTCGTGCTGGTGAGTAGTGTGCTTTGTCATGTATTTTTGAACCTGTGTGAACTCCCTCTGTGCTTCTAGATCTTGGTCGTTTCTCTGTCTCTGTCAGAGGGGGAGGAACCCTGAATCCCACAGAGGGGCAGGGAGTTTGGTCCATACGGTGTCGGAACGTGCTGCTCTGCAGCCGTAGCTCCAGGTGCTGTAATTCAGGGAGCAGGAGAAAAAATTGCAGGGAGACAAAGGGCATGGGCTGACACCCAAATGACGTGTAAGTTTAGCCAGATCTCCCTCTTCATCTTCAATTTCTGTGTTTTGTGTGAAAATCTGACCTCAGCTCTCAAGTTCTTTCTGGGAGGAGTAACCCTCTGCACACTCCCACAGTACAGGATCTGGATCTCTTTGGTACAGCTGGAACCAAGAGGGTAGAGGTGGGTAGATAGTAGTTTAGCAAATCGTACCTACCTGTTCCAGCTTCAGTCTTGACTTCTCTTTTTTGCCTTAAGATTGTGGTTTGTTTTGCAAGAGGTAGAGCTGTTCACAGGGCTGGAAATGTGTCTGTTTAAGCCAGGTTATCTCAGAACTACAGGTGCTGTCTGATGGGTCACAATAATTAACGTAATGACCATCTCTGTATAACCAGACAATGCACCTCACAGTCTCCCTGGTAAAAGATGCTTGTGCATGTGGCCTAGCAGAATAATAGGAATCAAACTGCATCAGTAGACCGTTTTCTAAGCGTATGGGACATTCTCAAAAGGAAAGTCCCTTTTATATATGATTCAGAAGTTAATTGTGTCCAGATCTGGGCACCTCAATACAAGAGAGATCTCGCGAGTGAGTGCAGAGGAGGGCAATGAAACTGGTGAAAGGCCTGGAAAATAAATCTTATGAGGAAGGATTGAGGGAGCTGGGATTGTTTAGTTTGAGGGAGAGGAGGCTGAGGGGAGACCTCATCCCTCTCTACAACTGCTTGAGAGGGCATTGGAGAGAGGTTGGTGCTGGTCTCTTCTCATGGGTAATTAGCGATAGAACAAGAGGGAATGGCTGCAAGCTGCAGCAGGGTAGGGTTAGGCTGGACATTAGGAAAGAATTCTTCCCAGAAAGAGTGGTCAGAGCCTGGAATGGGCTGCCCAGGGAGGTGGTGGAGTCCCCATCCCTGACTGTGTTTCAGAGTAGATTGGATGTGGTGTTGAGGGATCTAGTGTAAGGGAGAACTTGTAGAGTAGGGCTGATGGTTGGACTGGATGATCCCAGGGGTCTCCTCCAACCAAAATGATTCTATGATTCCATGAAATAGTGAAACTTGCTTCCAGCCCAGGGGTGGCATTATCTCTAAAGGAATAGGGGAAAGAAGAGGCGAGGAAGGCAGTTGAAGTACAATACCATACAAGTGTTCTTCTTGGACACATCCAAGACTGCTGGAGCCCTCACAAAGGAAACATGTGATTTCAGCGGGCTTTGAAGTGTATTTTACTAAAAGCATGTTAAAGCCTTTTATCTGTTGGAGGGAAAAGAGAAGAGAATATTGATCAAGGAGAGACTCCAGTGTTGGCAGATGATGGAGGGTGATTTTAGCAGCATTTTCTGCCTTTGTTTCAGCAGCGATAGAAAAGAAAGCTTTGAGTTTGTATAGGTCAGACTTAAATAGAGGTTTGGTTTTGTTGTTTTTTCTTTAAACTTGGAAACAAGATGAGAGGATTAAAGAGGTACAGGATGTATTTAAAGTGTAGAAGAGGTTCCCTCCAGGCTTGGTCAGTCTAGGATTGATTTATACCCGGTAAAAGTACAACAGAACTGTTGTGTCTCGCAGACAGCAAACCTGCACCTGCAAAGTTAAATATTTTCAGAGGAGAAATATACACCTTACAAGAATGTGTGATCCATCATAGTGTTTGTCCTGAATGCTGCCAAGCCTATCCTTTTTATCTTTCAAACAGATCCAATGTTGAATAGCTGAAATAAACTCTGACATAGGAAGTGAACTGCTAATGTTTAGAGAAAAGGTCATGTTACAGCATTAATGTTATTCTGGTAAGAGGAAAAAAAAATGCCTTTATTAATGTATTCGCTTCAGAAGTTGGCATTGGCAGACCTCTGTGGTCTAAATGGGATTTAGTGATCCAAAATACATCTTGAAGTACTACCATTGAAACTGCTAAGTCTTAGAATGGGAGATACTGCAAGAAGCACTGCCTGCTTTGAAAGGAAGGACTGACTCTCTTTTAAGTCTTTACACTTACCCCTCCTGAAGTCTCACAGAAGTGTGACTTACAGCTTTGCTTTTCAAGTTTCAGTTCTTTTTCACCTGCAAGATTTAAATACCTTAACACATGTTGAGTTACTCCAACGTGTTATCAAGAGAAAAGTCAGGTCTATTTAGTGACTTACCCCTCGTTCACAAATGCTTTTCTTGAGTGGGGTTCTCAGCAGTGGAATTTTACTGTGAGATTATATCCAGTTCTTTCAGTTTCCCCAGCCAGACTTGTTACAAATCACTTGTTTTCCAGGTGACTTTGTGTTTGTCTTTGGGATCCTGCGAGCTGGAGGCACAACTGAGCTTTTCATTCTCTTCTGGCAGTAATTGACATAGAATCCTAGAATCATTCAGGGTGGAAGAGACCCTTGGGATCATCGAGTCCAACCATCAGCCCCACTCTACAAAGTTCTCCCCTACACCAGATCCCTCAGCACCACATCCAATCTACTCTTAAACACAGGCAGGGATGGTGACTCCACCGCCTCCATGGGCAGCCCATTCCAGTGTCTGACCAGTCTTGCTGGGAAGCCTTCCAGGCTTTCTTCAATGGTGCCCAATGAGAGGACAAGAGGGAACGGGCACAAACCTGAACATCAGAAGTTCCATCTATTGACTTTGAGGGTGTCAGAGCCCTGGCAGAGGCTGCCCAGAGAGGTGGTGGAGTCTGGAGACATTCCAAACCCACCTGGGCACGTTCCTCTGCAATGTGCTGTAGGAGGACCTGCTCTGGCAGGGAGGTTGGCCTAGACGATCTCCAGAGGTCTCTTTCAACCCCATATCATTCTGTTATAGCACAAGTTCTAGACAGGTCTGACTACAGTTAGGTTTTCAGCTTTGAGTCATCCTTCTCTAACAAAGTAGTTGAAATTATTTGCTGTCATTTCTTCTTTTCACCTACCAAAAGAGGATGTTATGAGTGTAGCCGAGTCCCACTGGAGAAGGACGCTTTGTGCATTTTCTGCTCTGTTCTTACTTAGATATCTATTGATGATGTGTATGGGATTATGTTGGTTGCCTCCACTTTTCTCTCAGCAAGGTTCCTTTTCTCCACCTACAAAGCTGCTGTGCAGACAGAAGAGGTCTTCTTTTCAAGTACCAGGCTCTTGGCAGATGACACCTTATGCAAACAACCTTGACTGCTGGGAGCGATAACGATAAATACTGCTGAAGTGAGAGCTTTGTGAAAATGCATGAAGAAAATTGAAAATGCAGTTACATGGCAATTCTGCCATAGCTTGATCTCAGAAAATAGATGTGAATGTGCAGTTAGAGGTAAATTACACTTTTCCCTTTACAGTAATGTGCCAGGCAAAGCTTTGTCAGAAAGTCATTGATGGCTTTTTATTTCTGAGAAACCTGGAGTCTCTCGGAATGGTTTATAGCTTTTGTGGGAGCCTCCTCCTCTGTAAGACTTTGCTCCTTCTCATTTGAAAGTTCAAAAGAAGGACTTGCTGAAATTGTTCACTTTATTAGCTTTGGAGGGACAGAATAACCTAGAAAATCGAGTTTGTGGCTGAAAACCTGGAGGTTTTGAGTCGCAGTGCTTTTATTCCAGTCCCTGTATAGTGAGCTGTTTATGAAGCTGTTACCCATGTGTTCCAGAACGTTGTTTATTTGTCCCAAGAATGGTTTTCATTCTGGGATTGACTCTAGAGTAACTCACCTCTCATAAAAGCACCAAACTGTGTCCTATTTCACTGACTTTCTCTATGTTTGAAATAGAAAGCCCTTTCCCAGCATTCCAGTAACTCTTGCCCGTAGAAAGCACACGGGAACACGCAGGCCAAGCGTTGATGCATGTCACCACGTTGATCTAGATGTTGGTTTATGGTCACCAAGAGTGACCAATGTTTCGCTGTTCTCTGCTCTCTTTAAGGTGATTTCTGGAGTATAATAAACTGCTTGTGCTCTCTCTGGGCTGATGAAATGAGTGGGTGTGATTGTAAATGGAGCGTGGAGGATCAGGCTGGTAGCAGCTACTGCCTTCTTCAGTTCTTTCATGGTCTGAAGTTGAGAGAACTGACAGCGCAGGTGAGGTGGGTTGCCTTAAAACAGCTGACTGAGCAGTCAGCAAAGCTGTTTTGAAAGACTCAGTCTGATGCCACTCAGGTTTTTTGGGACAGGAAGGGAAAAAAAAATCCTTTTTGGAGTTTGATAGACATGTGGAAGCTAGAGACCTCCTGAACTTGGAATGCTTGGGCTGAAGCTTGGAGGAAGAGATAAAAGCTCCATCTGAGAACTATTATTTTTAGCTAGAGCTCATTCTTCAGAAGAAAACGCTTCTTCAGTGCTTGTAACAACCTGTCCCACCTCTAGGAAAAGGTGTATGCGACGTTTTTGGTGTAACTTTCAGAAGAAATGTCCTGACTTTCTTGTGTATTGAAACCAGACCTGCTGCGTGCGGTATCTTTTTGTGGCTGTTACTTAAGAGCTTCATTCTTGTTCCTTAATGTGGGTCTATTATCCCTTTCTAGCTCTTTAGGGCTCTAATATTTTTGGTATCTAATCTTTTTGATTTTAAATGGTCTCACAAGTATTAACTAAAGCAGAGAAAAATGTTGGAATAGATTATTTTTGCCTACCAAATAAGGTCTCCTGTATTTTGCTTGACAATTCTGCTGGTGTTACCATTCCAGCAGAGCTTGTTAGAATCATAGAATCATTTAGGTTGGAAGAGACCCCTGGGATCATCAAGTCCAACCATCAGCCCTACTCTACAAGTTCTCCCCTACACCAGATCCCTCAATACCACATCTAATCTACTCTGAAATACAGTCAGGGATGGGGACTCCACCACTTCCCTGGGCAGCTGATTCCACTGACTGACCACTCTCTCTGTGAAAAACTTTTTCCTACTGTCCAGCCTAACCCTACCCTGCTGCAGCTTGCAGCCATTCCCTCTTGTCCTGTCGCTCATTGCCCGTGAGAAGAGTCCAACACCAACCTCCCTACAATGCCCTTTCAAGCAGTTGTAGAGAGTGATGAGTTCTCCCCTCAGCCTCCTCTTCCTCAAACTAAACAATCCCAACTCCCTCAATCGATCCTCATAAGCCTTATTCTCCAGGCCTCTCACCAGTTTTGTTGCCCTCCTCTGCACTCGCTCCAGCACCTCGATATCTCTCTTGTGTTGAGGTGCCCAGAACTGGACACAAGACTCAAGGTGTGGCCTCACCAGTGCTGAGCACAGGGGGACAATCACCTCCCTACTGCTGCTGCTGGTCACACTATTCTTTATGCAAGCCAGGATACCAATGGCCTTCTTGGCCACCTGGGCACACTGCTGGCTCATGTTCAGCCTCCTGTCGACCAGCACCCCCAGGTCCTTTTCTGCCAGGCAGCTCCAGCCACACTGCCCCAAGCCTGTAGCCATCCATGGGGTTGGTGTGGCCCAAGGGCAGGACCTGGCACTTGGCCTCGTTGAAGCCCATGCCATTAACATTGGCCCATCTATCCAGTCTGTCCAAGTCCCTCTGTAATAATTGTTGCTTAGATTGCCTTTTCCGCTCGTCTTTTGCAGCACAGCATCGCAGTCAGAGGAGGTAGGGTTCTGGCTGTTTGTTTTTCTAAAAGTGGATTAGAATCCCAAATCATGTAGCCTTTTGCTAATAATGTGACCAACAGCCTGACTTTCTTCTTGTGTAGCCAGAAAGATGCTGATGTCTCATCTTGCAGGGTGCTGCTGCAGCAGAGCTGTTAAACACTATAGTAATTGGCAAGGTAAAAATGAAAAATGGACTGTAAATGCTATTGCAAGGCCACTTCTTATGCACTGCTGTTTTAGAAAAAAATAGATAAATGTGCTATTAAGATCTCCTAGCACATTTAGTGTGGTTCAAACCAGGATTTGGGATTCTGTAAGATGGTAGAAGAAAACCAAAAGTCCTCACTTGTATATTTTCTTGCCTATTATTCTTCATATTTATTTTTGAAACACTCTAATTCAGGTAAGCACGAGCTTTGTGGTTCTCATGTCCCTCTGGTTCATACTGCTGTGGCTCAGCTCTTTTGGGAATCTCAAGGTTGGCAATGAGAGAGACATCAAGTTGAAAGGGGAAAAAATGTGAATTAAAAGTATCTGAAACTAACCTGAAGTCCATAGGCTGAAACAACTGCGTTGCCAGGAAGTTAATTCCACTTTTCTAGGGGGGTAGGAATGTGAGAAATGCCAGACTTGACGCTGTGGTTGCAGCATGCAGCCTTCCTGCTGATTGACATTTAGAAGTTAGAGTTCCTGGCTGGTGTGCTGGAGGGACAGCAGTGTCACATCTGTTCAAGTCTTACTGGATGTGTATGTATCTCTAGTAGGTATTCATTTTGCTGTTCTTCTAACACTGCTCTTTTGAAAGCCAGGTAGCCTACAAGTGACAGTGATGAACCATTGAGGATAATTTTATTCTCATAGGTCAAATGGTGAATCATAGAATTGTAGAATCCATTGGTTGGAAGAGACCCTTGGGATCACAGAATCTCAGGGATTGGAAGGGACCTAGAAAGATCATCCAGTCCAATCCCCCTGCTGGAGCAGGAACACCTAGAGCAGGTCACACAGGAACACATACAGACAAGTTTTGAATGTCTCCAGAGAAGGAGACTCCACAACCTCCCTGGGCAGCCCCTTCCAGTGTTCAGATCATCAAGTCCAACCATCAGCCCTACTCTACAAGTTCTCCCCTACACCAGATCCCTCTACATCCAATCTATTCTTAAACACAGTCAGGGATGGTGATTCCACCACTTCCCTGGGCAGCCCATTCCAGGCTCTGACCACGCTTTCTGGGAAGAACTCTTTCCTCGTGTCCAGCCTAACCCTACCCTGCTGCAGCTTGCAGCCATTCCCTCTCATTCTATCACTAGTTGCCCTTGAGAAGAGACCAGCACCAACCTGGTCAACCAAACTTCAAGGGTGGGTGTCAGGAGGATGGGGCCAGGCTTTTTTCAGTGGTGCCCAGGGACAGGACAAGAGGGAACGGGCACAAACTTGAACACAGGGAGTTCCATCTAAACATGAGGAGGAACTTCTTGCCTGTCAGGGTGGCAGAGGACTGTGTGGATGTAGTAAAATCAGGTCACTAAGGCATTTGTGACCTATGTTAAAAATGTTGCTTTGCCAGTTGACATTTTGAGTTTAATCTTCCAGCTATTTTTAGGAAAGGAAGCTTTGTTCTTGGCTGCTGGGTGGGTTTTTTTGCTTGTTAAATTGGACTTGTAGCCACACCTGATGTTTTAGTGTCAGTGTTGTGTCACGTCTGCATAGAGTGAGGATCTGTACAGGTTTTGCCACAATTGCATCCGTGAATAGGGAAATGGATGGGAAAAATAGACTGTTCCAGGAAAATGAGTGTTTCAGTGGGAAAGGGAATATGTGGCATATATGAAGTTCTAATTTTAGTAATTAGGCTTTCGTTTGGCAAGGGCTTGGGTTGAATGAGTGGAAGGAATAAGTTCTGCTGTCAGCAAATTCTCAGGATCAACCAGTTGTGTGAGTCGTGGTGCTCCTCACTTTGCTGCAGGTTCATGTAATTGCCTCTTGAAATACTGAAGTTCCTTCTCTTCTCAAGTCAGCACATCAGGGAAAAAAAAAACCAAACCAAAAAAAACCTTTAAAGCAGCAAGCTGAGAGCTTTTTGTGAACAGTGATTACAGCTCTTATTTGTGCAGCAGGATAACTTCTCCCTTCAGATTCAGGCATAATGTTCTGGAGTGCCTGGTATTTGTGAATACTTCTATGTGGAATATCAACAGCACTGTGGAAGTGATTTAGTTTTACCCAAAGGTTTAAAAATCAGAGGCCAGAAAACATTTTCATCCTTATATTGTTCTGAAAATCCATTTCAACTTCAGAAATGGCCTCCTGCTTGGTATAATGGCTCTTAAAAAGGAAATTAAGGTTTATGGAGCATATGCAAATCTTCACGTGGCACAGCTGGTAGGAATAACCTGCCTGAGAACATCCAGGGAAGTGCTTTATGCTGTGGCCAGGCAACCTGGGGCTTTAGCTACAGGGCAAGAGCAGTGCTCTGCCGTCACTGATCGTACCCACCAGGTTGTTCCTCCAGGGCTCTGGATGCAGGCCTTTACCAACACTGTTAGGACAGGCTGTCAAAGACACCGTCCCTCTGGTACCAGGCTCTGGTGTTGAGGCTGCTGGTTGATCTGACAGTGGTGGTGATGAGTACTGGGAGGCAGGAAGTTGGGAGACCTGGTGGGAAGGTACTGGTGTCTGATGTGAGTACAGCTCACATTGTTTGCCTAGAAGTTTCAACAGGCAGCTCTGTCCTAATAAGTGTAGGTCAGCCATAAGCTCATAGAATCATAGAACGGTCAGAGTTGGAAGGGACCCTAAATACCATCAAGTTCCAACTCCCTGCCCTGGGTAGGGACACCTCCCACCAGACCAGGTTGCTCAAAGCTGCATCCAGCCTGGCCTTGAACCCCTTGAGGGATGGGGCAGCCACAGCTTCTCTGGGCAACCTGGGCCAGTGTTTTACCACCCTCACAGCAAAGAATTTCTTCCTGAGATCTAATCTTAATCTCCCCTCTTTCAATTTAAACTGCTCCCCCTCGTCCTATGGCTCCACGCTCTGATCAAGAGTCCCTCTCCATCTCTCCTGTAGCTCCTTAAGGGACTGGAAGGGGCCAGAGGCTTTGGAGCCTTCTCTGTTCCAGGCTCAACAACCCCTACTCTACCAGTTTGTCCTCGTAGAAGAGGTGCTCCAGCCCTCTCAGCATCATCCAAGTGATTAGGGGCCTGGGTTTGCTGCCTGCCCACGGGGCAACCCACCTCTCTGCTGCTTTCCTTGTGCTGCCTGGATGAGGAACTGGGTCTGACTGCCATTGCTTAAGCCAAGTTGGTTTTTCTTCAGCCACGGTCTTAGCTGAGGTTCCTGCACCAACTGCTCGCCCTACTTTTGCAGCACAGACGTCTGAGCCACTTGTCAGCCCAGTCCTCAACCACTGCAGTTTAGAGCATATGGTTGAAGGCAAATTGTTGCCAGTTTTGGATTGCTTAAAGACACACCGCACTGTGAACTGTGACAGGTTGGGAAATGAGTGATGAGCAGTTCAGATGTCCAGGCAGGGTCAACAGCTGGGACCGGTATCTCATCAGCTCTCTCATCCCTGCTCATCAGTCAGCCCACTGAGTACCTGAAAGGGAGTGATGCGAGTGCCTCCCGGTGTGCTCCCAGCTCACAGAACCAACAGATCACTCCAGCTTTGCAGCATTTAAGCCTTGGTTCTCCATGTCTTCTGTTTCCAGCTGTAAGTGCTAATTTTTACATATATATATTTTTTTTTTTAAAGCAATCATTGCTTAATAAACCTATGCTGATTAATCATAATTGGGCTTATAAATCAATTTCTAATGGCTACACACATCCATTTCAACAGTCCCTTCCCTGAGGCCACATTAGTCAGCAGGACCTCAGGCTGAGACAGAGGAGATATATATTTTTTTTATTTCTAAACTCATAAGGAAGTGCAAAAAATTTTATGATGTTGCTTTAACAAGGCCCACTGGGATTTGGGATTATTTATCTAAGCCCTTACTAAAGACCAAAACTTTCCTATGTTTAGCCCTGTGGAGCAAAGCTGCTCTTCAGACGGTCCAGCCTGCTTTAAAACTGAGGAGAACCTGATAAACACAGAACTGAAATCAGAGAGAGAAGTATGAAAGCTCTTTCCTCTGTGTCCCTTTCCACCCAGAGCCAAAGTTACTATTAATCATTTATCTAAAAGGAAAAATGGAGTGACGGCACCTCTGGAAGTTAAAGGCCATTTCACCATTAGTAGGAACCAGCAGTGGAGAACTTTCATCATTGTTAGAAAGGAACTACTTGTGACACCGAAGAAGAACAACAAAGGAAAGAGTTGGAAAAAAATGTGCTTCATTTCCCAGCAGGAGAATTAATTCTCCTGTACAATTAATCTGATTTCTCAACCTCATTCTTCAACACCCAAATCTCTATTCTTTTTCTGTGAAGTAATTTGTTTTTCATCTGTCCCTCTGTTGGGACCTCACTTTCCCATTCCCCCACTGCCTTCTCCTAGGAAGCAGGGTTGAATGGAACGTGGCTCAGGAGATACTTTATGTTCAAATCCCTTGTGTTTTCTTCCAGTAATTAGGAAATGCAAGTGTTTCTAAGGGCCTGGAAATGAAAAACCTGATGTAAAACTAGACTATTTAATTAAATTATGAAAATTGAACCTGGTATTTTTAGGGAGAGTCTTTTGCAATTCAATGCCATTTCAAATGAGATGGGTCTTCTCTTCTGTGAGCATCTGACCTTCAGCGAGTCTGGGCAGATGGCTCCTGAGGTTTTTGGTTAAAAAAAATGCCACTTTTGTATTTGATCTGCCTCATTGCTGTTTTGGATGATGGGTTTGGGCTTTTTGATTGCCTGTTGCTCCTCCTTTCACATTTCACACGGTGCAAAGCAACTCTCAGCTACCAAACGTGGCATTTGTATGTAGGGAAACTTCCTGTTGAGGGAAAGAGCCCTTGTGTTTGGGAGGGGATACTCTGCACCCTGTGTTTTCTGTTCTGCAATCTAACACCTCATTTGGATGATTTTTAAATTAAGGTTATAGTTTCATGAAGAGCTTTACAGGCACTTAAGGAGAGTAGTGCTGTGGNCCTTATATCGCTCATTGCCCGTGAGAAGAGTCCAACACCAACCTCCCTACAATGCCTTTTCAAGCAGTTGTAGAGAGGGATGAGGTCTCCCCTCAGCCTCCTCTTCCTCAGACTAAACAATCCCAACTCCCTCAATCGATCCTCATAAGCCTTATTCTCCAGGCCTCTCACCAGCTTTGTTGCCCTCCTCTGTACTCGCTCCAGCACCTCGATATCTCTCTTGTGTTGAGGTGCCCAGAACTGGACACCAGACTCAAGGTGTGGCCTCCCCAGTGCTGAGTACAGGGGGACAATCACCTCCCTACTTCTGCTATATAGAGGAAAACATCCTTGCTAATGTCCCTGATGAGAAAGAAACTGTAGGTTTATAAACAGCAGTTACAAGAAGAGTGTGCTGAGGAAGGGAGCTGCTCCACCAGACATCACCAGTCCCATGAGCAGGAGGAAATGCTTCCTTAAAATTACATGCATTTTTCAAGGGTGAGCTATCTGGAATTATTTTGTGTTTACTGTAGGGTAACCATACTGATGTCAGCAGTTGGTGTGAAAGAGCTTTTTACATAGAACTTTGTTTTTCTCCAGCCCTACTGTGCACTTCTGCCCTTTCAGGAAATGAGAGTTATTAGAAGAGCCTTATTCCCGTTTGCCAGGGCAGTGGCCTTTATTTTTGTACAAGCCTGAAGTGTTGGAAGCTTAGAAATAAGAAATAATAATGATATTTAAAGAAAAGGTAGCTCCAGAATTTGTGTGCTTGGTTAACACATGCTGAGAAGGGAGGGGATTTAGGTCAGTGGTGCTGTTGCTCACACTTGATGCTCCTTGCAAGATGCCACCACAGAATCTCAGGGATTGGAAGGGACCTTGAAAGATCACCCAGTCCAATCCCCCTGCTGGAGCAGGAACACCCAGAGCAGGTCACACAGGAACGCCTCCAGGCGGGTTGGGAATGTCTCCAGAGAAGGAGACTCCACACCCTCCCTGGGCAGCCCCTGCCAGGGTTCCCTCACCCTCACCATGAAGAAGTTTTTTCTCATATTGAAGTGGAACCTCCTCTGTTCCAGCTTGCACCCATTGCCCCTTGTCCTGTCATTGGGTGTCACTGAGAAGAGCCTGGCTCCATCCTCCTGACACTCACCCTTTACAGATTTATAACCATTAACAAGGTCACCCCTCAGTCTCCTCTTCTCCAAGCTCAAGAGACCCAGCTCCCTCAGCCTTTCCTCCTATGGGAGATACTCCACTCCCTTCATCATCTTGGTAGCCCTGCCCTGGACTCTCTCCAGCAGTTCCCTGTCCTTCTGCAACTGAGGGGCCCAGAACTGGACACCATATTCTAGATGGGGTCTCACCAGGGCAGAGTAGAGGGGGAGGAGAACCTCTCTCCACCTACTAACCACCCCCCTTCTAATCCACCCCAGGATGCCATTGGCCTTCTTGGCCATGAGGGCACAGTGCTGGCTCATGGTCATCCTGCTGCCCACCAGGACCCCCAGGTCCCTTTCCCCTGCGCTGCTCTCCAACAGGTCATCTCCCAACCTCTACTGGTACCTGGGGTTGTTCTTGCCCAGATGCCAGACTCTACACTTGCCCTTGTTATTTCATTCAATTTCTCCCTGCCCAACTCTCCAGCCTGTCCAGGTCTCCCTGGATGGCAGCACCAGCTGGGCTTTCAGCAGCAGGTCAATAGCACACTGCTCTGCGTCCTCTGCATCTATCCCAAACACAGTAGTCTAGTTAGTGCCGTACATTAGGGAAATTACCAGGCATCCGTTCTAATTTAGAGTAAGAAGGATTCAAGAGGTGCTAAAGGTGAGGAAAATTATTTGAAGGAGCAGGTGAAGCTCTCCCTTCATTCCAAGCTGGGGGCATGGCCAAGAAAACTGCAGCCTGGAGTCGCAGTAGACGTGTGGCTGGTCTAGATGGTGATGACCATCAGCGGTGCCATCCTCCACTATGGTGAATTATCAGCAGGGCCTACAACGATCTCATCTTTACTGTTTACAGGGAAGAAAAAGTATATTTGAATGCTTTCCACCTGGGATGCAGTAAGACATCCAAAAACTGCAGCTTAAAGCCTAGAAAACAAGCATTAAAGAGCAGAAGGGTATTCTAAACCATTGGCCATAAAGTTGGTGAGAGCAATTTGCTTCTCCTTTTAGAGGAACCACCTTGCTTTGCTGCTGAGAAGGTCTGCAACTACAGAGTGCTCTGGAGACCTGAGGCCGTGCCCTGCTGGAGCTAAGCTCCTGGGCTCTTCTCAGGTTTGTAGGAGAACTTCTAACTTAACGTGGGAGTTCTGCTCTTGCACCCAGCTAGGCAGAAAGGAGGTAGGGAGTTGAAAAAATAAAAGTAGTTTCAAGGAAATCACAGAATGCTATGGGGTTGGAAGGGACCTCTGGAGATCGTCTAGTTCAACCCCCTTGCCAAAGCAGGTCCACCCGAAGCAGGTTGCACAGGTTTCTGGGTGGGTTTGGGATGTCTCCAGAGATGGAGACTCCACCACCTCTCTGGGCAGCCTCTTCCAGGGCTCTTGCACCCTCAAAGTTAAGAAGTTCCTCCTCATATTTAGATGGAACTTCTTATGTTCAAGTTTGTGCCTGTCTCCTCTTGTCCTTTCCTTGGGCAGCACTGAAAAAAGCCTGGCCCCATCCTCCTGACACCTACCCTTGAAGTATTTATGGGTGTTGATCAGATTCCCCCTCAGCCTTCTCTTCTGCAGACTAAAAAGACCCAAGTCCCTCATCCTTTCCTCCAAAGAGAGATGTCCCCTTAAAGTACATTGTGAGTCTGTTGCAGTCTATCTGCCAAGTTTCCCTCCTATTTTTTCTGTATATATTTGAGCATCACAGGCCCAGCAGGAGCTGTTTTCTCCATGAGCTTGTATTCCTCGCTCAGATGCTGTAAAGCTGAACTTCATTCTAACTGATGCAATTTTGCTGCAGTTTTCTGCTTTTACAGCTTCAGCTTTTGCCACAAACTCTTGATCTTAAAATCATTCAGGTTGGAAGAGACCCTTGGGATCATCAAGTCCAACCATCAGCTCTACTCTACAAGTTCTCCCCTACACCAGATCCCTCAACACCACATCTAATCTACTCTTAAACACATTCAGGGATGGGGACTCCACCACCTCCCTGGGCAGCCCATTTCAGGCTCTGACAACTCTTTCTGGGAAGAATTCTTTCCTAATGTCCAGCCTAACCCTACCCTGCTGCAACTTGCAGCCATTCCCTCTTGTTCTGTTGCTCATTGCCCTTGAGAAGAGACCAGCACCAACCTTCCTACAATGCCCTTTCAAGCAGTTGTAGAGAGTGATGAGGTCTCCCCTCAGCCTCCTCTTCCTCAAACTAAACAATCCCTACTCCCTCAGTCGATCCTCATAATATTTATTCTCCAAGCCCTTCCCCTCGCTCCAGCCCCTCCAGATCTCTCTTGTGCTGAGGTGCCCAGAACTGGACACCAGACTCAAAGTGTGGCCTCCCCAGTGCTGAGCACAGGGGGACAATCACCTCCCTACTGCTGCTGCTGGTCACACTGTTTCTAACACAAGCCAGGATGCCACTGGCTTTCTTGGCCACCTGGGCACACTGCTGGCTCAGATTCACCTGCTTGTCAAGACGAATGAAGAAGAAATTTCTCTCCGTAGACAGTTACTATTATGGGTTGGCTCCATGGATGTAGCTGCTGCTGCTTGTACCTTGATGCGCTGTGGTGTTGCTGGTAGGATGTATCCTTGTGTGTACCTGCCAGGCTTGGGGGTTTTCTATCCAAGGTCAGTTCCCCCAGAATTAAAATTCCCGTTTTCCTTTTACGCTCAGCCTATTTTTGCTTACCTGGTGCTGAGACTAAATAAAGATGATAATGTCTCAGTTGTGCTCCCTGACCATCTGTGCATGGTGTGAGTTCTGTCATGAATGTTAAGTTTAGTACCTTCGCAAGTCTTTCTGGTCCCACACATCTAGGTGGGACCCATGGAACTGTAGCTGTTGTCACTTGATTTAGCTTTTCATAAATTCCCTTTAGATATTATGAATCTTCAGCTTAAAGGTTGCAGGATAGGTGAATGCCCGCTCACGCCTCCATGTGATGTTGAAGCTTCATTTCAGCTGTTCCTGCAGCTGAAATTCTGTGTTGTTGTCCACAGAGGCTACGGTTGGTGCTGTTTTGCAGTGGAATGAACATACTTTATGTGTCAGGGTGGCTTTCTGTGCTTCAGAGGGATGAAGATCACAGATAGGACAAGGGGCAATGGGTGCAAGCTGGAACAGAGGAGGTTCCACTTAAATATGAGGAAAAACTTCTTCAGGGTGAGGGTGAGGGAACCCTGGCAGGGGCTGCCCAGGGAGGGTGTGGAGTCTCCTTCTCTGGAGACATTCCCAACCCGCCTGGAGGCGTTCCTGTGTGACCTGCTCTGGGTGTTCCTGCTCTGGCAGGGGGATTGGACTGGGTGAGCTTTCAAGGTCCCTTCCAATCCCTGAGATTCTGTGCCTCTGTGATGACTGACTTGTGAACAACCTTGGGTGTCTCGACACAATATACTAACGCAGATGTTTCATTTTCTCCTTTTGCCCGTTTCCCCTCGGAGGAGGAACCAAACCGAATTCTGTGGGCCATGCACAGGCTTTCTCTGTGTAATGCTGTTTTTTGGTAACGCTGCCAAACCTGCTTGGTGAAGTTAATAAAGGACAACTGAGTCTAATGAAGGTGTTGATTGGTATGAAGCAAAAAGAAAGAGAATTTGGCCTGTACTTTACAGGTGGATTTAGGCAGCTTTTACTTCTCTCTCTGGCTTCCCTTAAATAGTTTAAAATAGGATGAGCTTCAACAAGGCCAAGTGCCAGGTCCACACCAACAGACAACAAGTCTGTTCCCACGGCTACAGACTTGGG
>VZTM01009948.1:63860-78229 GCA_013400555.1 Jacana jacana | reverse complement strand
AGTAGGGCTGATGGTTGGACTTGATGATCCCAAGGGTCTCTTCCAATCTGAATGACTCTATGATTCTATCATATATAAACACTATAAGAAAGTTACACCATGTACATATGCTTTAATATATTATAATTACATCTTCATTATAAATAATATTAGTATATAAATATGCATGTTTCTATAAATTCATACAACTAGATATAATAATTGTATACAAAACCACACAACCAGTATTAACAATTTCCTGTCTTTTTTGAATAATTCATATTTGGAATGGAAAAAAAAAACATGCACATCTGGAGTCTGGTCACAAAGAAGTCAGCTAGAAATCCACTACAAAACCAATTCAGCGGTTCTGAAATGCCTTATCTTAAGAAATGTGAGTCCTTCTTGAACTTTCAGTGTGTCACCATTTGAAAAGGACAAGTTATTTAATACTAATATGAAAAGCTTATAATGAAAATTCAGATTTAACCTGACCAGGGTATTGTTCACCCACTGCCATAGCATNAGGGACACAGAGCTGGGGAAGGGTCTGAAGAATAAGGCTTATGAGGAAAGATCGTTGTGTGTGTTGAAGGATCTGGTCTAGGGGAGAGTAGAGTAGTAGGGGGAGTAGTAGTAGGGGGAGATTTGTAGAGTAGGGCTGATGGTTGGACTCAATCATCCTGAGTCTCTTCCAATCTGAATGACTCTATGATTCTATCATATATAAACACTATAAGAAAGTTACACCATGTACATATGCTTTAATATATTATAATTACATCTTCATTATAAATAATATTAGTATATAAATATGCATGTTTCTATAAATTCATACAACTAGATATAATAATTGTATACAAAACCACACAACCAGTAGTAACAATTTCCTGTCTTTTTTGAATAATTCATATTTGGAATGGAAAAAAACCCATGCACATCTGGAGTCTGGTCACAAAGAAGTCCGCTAGAAATCCACTACAAAACCAGTTCAGCGGTTCTGAAATGCCTTATCTTAAGAAATGTGAGTCCTTCTTGAACTTTCAATGTGTCACCATTTGAAAAGGACAAGTTATTTAATACTAATATGAAAGGCTTATAATGAAAATTCAGATTTAACCTGACCAGGGTATTGTTCACCCACTGCCATAGCATTGTTCAGGAGGGCTGACATGAGAAGTATCAAATGTTCCTGTAAGATTTCAAAGGACCTTTTACGTAAAATTGTGCTATTTGCTCTCATTTGGGTAAGTTGTGGTTTGTGTTTAAAAATAGATATTCCACGTGCAGTTTTCTCATTTCTCACTCCCATATGTGGCATAGATGAAATAACTCATGCTAAAAGGTACCGTAAGACAGTGAAGGAAATTATTTTGCTTGAACCAGACAGCTGCATAGGAATCTCAACTACATTTGTTGTGTTTGCATTTATGTATTTTAAATTATTTTACTACTGCTTGACAAGCTGTGATTATCACAGGTTCATAGAATCATTTTGGTTGGAAGAGACCCTTGGGGTAATGGAGTCCAACCATCAGCCCTACTCTACAGAGTTCTCCCCTACACCAGATCCCTCAACACCACATCCAATCTACTCTGAAACACAGTCAGGGATGGGGACTCCACCACCTCCCTGGGCAGCCCATTCCAGGCTCTGACCACTCTTGCTGGGAAGAATTCTTTCCTAATGTCCAGCCTAACCCTACCCTGCTGCAGCTTGCAGCCATTCCCTCTCCTTCTTTCGCTCATTGCCCGTGAGAAGAGACCAGCACCAACCTTCCTACAATGTCCTTTCAGGCAGTTGTAGAGAGGGATGAGGTCTCCCCTCAGCCTCCTCTTCCTCAAACTAAACAGTCCCAGCTCCCTCAATCGCTCCTCATAAGGTTTATGCTCCTTCACCAGCTCCATTTCTTCATTGCTTTATATCAGTAACTTATAAGAATGCTTTACAGGAGAGAGTATTTCAGGTATAGAAGTTCAGCTAAGCTTTCATCCTGTCTCTGTAGGCATGTGTTGAAAAAGAGTTAAGGGTTAAAAGAGAGATGGAGCTTCTGGTGTTGGCCACCCTAGTTTATTGCAATAAATCCAAGGCAGCATCTTCTCACGTGGGTCCCTGCATCACTGCTCTCTGTCCTCTGACTTCGCTTGATTTGCTCCCTCTTCTCTTTCTCGTTTCCTTGCAAGGGCACCAGTGGGTTAAATTTCCCTTTTTGCCTGTCTTGTCTCTTCTGGGAGATTTAATCCCTGTTGGTTCTGGACACCATTTGACTGGTAGGGGGAGATTTGCTCAAACACCCACGCTTGACACTGCCAGCTATTGAGGGGGAATAATGAATGGCATCGGAACAAGACTGCAGTTGTTTGTTTTAAGAGGGAAGCAGTGATTCTGTAAAGAAAGTGGTTTTTTTGTTTTTCCAAATGAGTTTGTCATGGGCTCTGGAAGAACTGCACTTCTTCGTGTTCCATAGTATTTAAATTTTGGCAAGGGTTTAGCAGCTAATGAGCATGCATTGATTTTTATGTCATTTTTAGATCACTGCAAGGATAATTAAAAGTATAAATAACTGAGCCTCACGGTATATTAAGTGTATAGACACATCATCAGCTGTCATTTAGAATTGGTTTTAGATGAAATAATTTTTACAAGCAGTTATTTAATTTAGCAGGTTTGTCCTTTGGTTCGAGTTGAAGTCCTCTGTCGTTTCTCTCGGAGCTGCAGCTCCTGGGAAGGGCAGCTTTAACAGCATTCACTGAACTCCTGAGAATCGGGGTTGAACTTCTGTCAGCTTTTATATATTCCATTCTTCAGCAGGGCCTTCATTCAGCCAAACACCGAAGCCGTAGTTAACAGAGTCATCTCCTTCAAGGGTTTCCCAGCGTTTGGAGCCCTAAATGCAGAGCTCATTTACCTAGATCCTAACTAATCAAGTTAGCCTACTGCCCTGGTAGTAGGCTACAATGAGTCCTGCTAGCAACACTGAGTAAGAGCTTTTTCATTTTCCACTTTTGATCTCTGGAAACCACTATATATTTATAGAAACAGGCTGGTAAATCAGAGGTGGGGGTGGGGGTGCTCTGGAAAGGAAAAAAGGGCTTACCCATTTCTCTTCAAAAACAGACTAATTCTGTCTGTTCCAATTGCTCTTTCTGGAGCTATTGGAGGGAGTTCAGAGGAAGCCACAAAGATGCTCCTGGAGCACCTCTCCTGTGAAGGCAGGCTGAGGGTGTTGGGGTTGTTCAGCCTGGAGAGAAGAAGGCTCTGGGGAGACCTTAGAGCCCTTTCTAGTCCCTAAGGGGGCTACAGGAGAGATGGGGAGGGACTCTTGAGCAGGGATGGGAGTGATAAGATGAGGGGTAATGGTTTTCAACTGAAAGATGGGAGATTGAGATGAGGTATCAGGAAGAACTTCTTTGCTATGAGGGTGGTGAGGCACTGGAACAGGTTGCCCAGAGAAGCAGGGATGGGCTGCCCCATCACTGGAGGGGTTCAAGCCAGGCTGGATGGGGCTTTGAGCAGCCTGATCTGGTGGGAAGTGTCCCTGCCCAGGGCAGGGGGGTTGGAAGGGGCTTTGAGCAGCCTGGTCTGGTGGGAGGTGTCCCTGCCCAGGGCAGGGGGGTTGGAACAACATTGTCATCAGTTACTTCTGCTGGAGAAGTAATTGACTTATCTTTAGTCATATCTGAATAGTTGTTTTCAAGTTTGGGTAATTAGTTACTGTGGAGTAACTAATGAGGACTTTTCCTCACTACTCAGACACTGATTTTCAGGAAAACATGAAACTTCCCCAAACCTAATACATTTGATGTCTTTCTTAAGAGAATTTTGTTGAAATAGGCAGGGGGAAGTCAGAGATAAATAAAAGAGGGGGAAAATGGGAAGGATGGAGTGACAGACAGGATGCTGCTTCCAATGATTTGGATCTTCCTGTTGGTGAGCTCGCTGGCAGGCAAAACTGGATGCTGCTGATGATTTACAGAGGTGGGTTTAATGTCCTGTGCAAAAAACTCACTCTGACATGTCCTTTGCTTAACTCAGAGCGTGCTCCTACTTTGGACCTTTTTACTGAGTGCTTTACTACATCTTGTTGTTTTAAAGCCCGGGTTCTAAAGCTGACTCACATCTCCCTCCAGCACTGCCAAGGTCGATATGTAGTGCTGAGATTTTACCTGTCATAAAGTCAGGCCGAGGTGGATGCAATCTTGTGCCTTGTGATGACTTAGGGAACCTTTGTAGAATTTATGAATTTTATTTGATACCGAGGGACATAATTTTCTGTTGGGTTTTTTTTGGGGGGAAGGCTGGAATCTCAAGGCTGCTTTGCAACGGAGAAAAATATAATGTGGAAAAGAACCTGAGGGTGCTGGTGGGCAACCAGCTTAATGTGAGCCAACAGTGTGCCCAGGTGGCCAAGAAGGCCAACAGCATCCTGGCTTGTATCAGGAATAGCATGGCCAGCAGGAGTACGGAAGTGATGGTGCCTCTTTACTGGGCACTCACTGGTGAGGCCTTACCTCAAGTGCTTTGTTCAGTTCTGGGCCCCTCGCTACAAGAAGGACATTGAAGTGCTGGAGCATGTCCAGAGGAGAGCTATCACGCTGGTGAGGGGTCTAGAGAAGAAGTCCTGTGAGGAGAGGCTGAGGGAACTGGGCATGTTTAGTTTGGAGAAGAGGAGGCTGAGAGGAGACCTCATCGTCCTCTACAAGCACCTGAAAGGAGGTTGTAGAGAGGTGGCTGTTGGCCTCTTCTCCCAAGTGAGTAATGACAGGACCAGAGGAAATGGTCTGAAGTTGTGGCAGGGGAGGTTTAGATTATGAGGAAGAATTACTTTGCTAAAAGAGTGGTCAGGCACTGGAATGGCCTGCCCAGGGAGGTGGTGGAGTCACCATCCCTGGAGGTATCTAAGAAATGAATAGATGTGGCACTTCAGGGCATGGTCTACCTGGCCAAGATTGTAGGGAGTGGGTTGTGTTTTTGTGTATGGTTGGACTTGGTGATCCCAGAGGTCCTTTCCAACTATGATAACCCTGTGATTCTGTTTGCAGAAGGAAGAACATAAAGCAGCATTATTTCTCTTGATAACCTCACCTTCCTCCAGCTAATTTGTTTTACCTCCCCCTTATTCATTTCAGCCTGCAGGGCAAACTGTGCTGTACTCTCTGGGAATTCTGCTGGCTCTTGGCTTTACTCACAAAAGAACTGGGCTTGGCCTGGCCTTCTTTCACAGAATCACAGAATATCAGGGATTGGAAGGGACCTTGAAAGATCACCCAGTCCAATCCCCCTGCTGGAGCAGGAACACCCAGAGCAGGTCACACAGGAATGCCTCCAGGTGGGTTTGGGATGTCTCCAGAGAAGGAGACTCCACAACCTCCCTGGGCAGCTCCTTAATCTAAGAGAAGCTTAAGAGCAAGAACTCATTGCTGGGTAAAGGTATTAAGGAGCAGGGGAGAAGAGCACATACAAGGTCCTGTCTGCATCCAAAATTACCATGGACACATCTGAGTCTACCGGCTTCTTTCTCATCTTCTTCCTCAGCCCTCCCAAAAAACACCTCCCGACAATTTGCCCTATCTCAATGTCAGATTGAATTGTTCTCTGAAGATCAGGAGAGGAAAACACAGATTTGTTTGCGTGGCTGAGGAACTCTTCAGCCAGCTTAGACTGTTGGCATTTGGGACTGGTCTGGGAGGAAGCACGAAGCTGATGTGGATGGGTTGTCCTCCGTGGGTGTCCTCTCCTGAGGAGCACTGTCAGCCAATCTGCCTCTTCCAGTTAGCACAAAGCTAACAGTCTCTGCTCCCCTACTGGGCATGTGACAACTCTCCTTGTTCAGAAAGGTTCTGTGAAACTAAGGTGAAAATTCAGAGGTTTCGTTACGCTTTTGTTTTAAGCAAAGATGGTTTTCTCCTTCCTTAACACCGAGGGTTATGGGAAAAATACTCCCAGGAGTAATGAGGGGTAAAGAAGAAAAGAGACGTGATTTACTAAAGCAATGACTTCCACAAACACTGGTGTTAAATGCTGCAGAAGGACAAGCCATAAAGACTAATTCCTAACATGAGTGTTCCTGGAGCAGTGAGTGGTAGGACACACACGGTTTGTTTGTACTAAGGGAAAAGACTGGAATGGTTTCAGGAAATAGTAATTACCGAGCCATTAATAAACAAGAATTTCACTATAATTAGGCTGAATGTCTTTATGCAAACAGTCTTTCCCCGAAATAAACCCTCAGCCACACAAAAACCGCCCCAGTGCAATCTCAGGGCTGGAAGAGTTCGGCTTCAAAATGAGGAGGCAGCTCCAAAAAATCCAGGAGTCAAACCCACAAGAATAGAGTCAGGTACTGAAGGAACTCCTTCTGTCCTGAAGATTGCCTGGAGTTCTGAAAAGTTTAGTTGTAGAGAGGGTGTTGGTCTGTGGGAACACCTTCCCAAGATGCAGAACCTTTGCAGGTCACCTCCAGTCTCCAAACTCTAGCTGTGTTGGAAGGTGCCTCCACACTGCTTTGTTTAGAATTGCTGATTTCTGGAAAATGGAAAGGCCCAGTTTTGCTGGCTTCACCCAAATTTGCCTGTTGTCACCAGACAAGACTGTAAAAAATGTCCAACAAAGGCCCAGTGAGGAACATATGTTTCCAGTTAGGCCTTGACTTGAAGTTAGCAATAAAAAATAAAAAATGAAATATAAAAGTCAATTCTGTGTTGGTTAACAAGACTCCTTGGTTGCTGGCTGCTCAGTGCTCATCTGCACTTCCATTAACCTGCTTGGTGCTTAATGGAATTAAATCCAGTTAGCAGCCAGTCACAAGTGGTGTCCCCCAGGGCTCAGTACTGGGGCCATTCCTGTTTAATATCTGTATTGGTGATGTTGATAGGGATATAGAGAGCGCCATCAGTAAGTTTGCAGATGACACCAAGTGAGGTGGGAGTGTTGATCTGCACGAGGGCAGGGAAGCTCTGCAGATGGACTTGGATAGATTGGATGGATGGGCCAATGTTAATGGCATGGGCTTCAACGAGGCCAAGTGCCAGGTCCTGCCCTTGGGCCACACCAACCCCATGGATGGCTACAGGCTTGGGGCAGTGTGGCTGGAGCTGCCTGGCAGAAAAGGACCTGGGGGTGCTGGTCAACAGGCGGCTGAACATGAGCCAGCAGTGTGCCCAGGTGGCCAAGAAGGCCAATAGCATCCTGGCTTGTATCAGAAACAGTGTGACCNAGAGTAGATTGGATGTGGTGTTGAGGGATCTGGTGTAGGGGAGAACTTGTAGAGCAGGGCAGATGGTTGGACTGGATGACCCCAAGGGTCTCTTCCAACCTGAGCGATTCTATGATTCTATGATCATCTAGAGCAAGACGTTCCTCCTGAAGCATCTGCAGCATCTACACTCTGGGTTGACTCAGGCTTGGCTACTTGAGTAGTCTTTTAAAAAAGTCCTGCTTCCTTTCAATATAGACAAAGTATTTGGTTTTTCCAAGGAGGTGGGAGCCCCTCTGACCTTGTGCACATTATGGGTCTCCAGTCTGTGTATTGAAGCAGAAGTGGATTCTTACGTACCCACAGAGAAATGAGGAGGGAGGAAAAAAGCCGAAAAGATTAGAAAAGAAAAAAAGACATTTAAAATTCAAGAGGTCTGTTCCAGACAAATGGAGGTAAGAAAGTGAAAATACACTTTTTGAAGAAAAGGGTGTAAATTATGCTCAGTAGAACATCATCTAGAAGAGCTAAGAAGATGCTGGGAAGAGTTAATAATGGCAGCATGTGTACAAGAAGTGTGTATGAGCCTGTCTTACAATGTTTATGTAAGAAGCAGAGCATTACAGAGAATTGGTGGGGTTGACTGGGGAAATTGGTGAAACTTGAGGGAATGAGAACCATCCAGAAGGACACAGAGAAGATGCAAAAAGAGTATTTGCTCAGTTTTCTCCATGCTGAATGTTGGGGTGATGCCTGCTCTTTTTTGGGTGTTTAAAAAAATGCAGCAATTTCTGGACAGGAGGTTAAAAGAAGGGGGTATGTTGGTGAGCAGGGGTTCAGTCAGACTGACGTATTCCCAGAGGAGCTGAAGGAGTTTAAAAGTGAAAGCTGATGCTAAAATTACTTATTGAAATCGTGGACTGTTGAAGTCTTGGACACGGAAGGGCAGCAAGGGTTGTCTTCCAGAGTGATGCTCAGACCTGCTGAGGATAATTGGTGTCTGTCTTGCTCTGGAGTATCTTGATACTAACTGCTCAGATAAAATTATCAATCCAGCCAGATCACTGACCGGTGCGAGGGTTCGTGCACTAAGGAACAAACAAGCCTGAACAACAGGAGGTGGGACTTTCTTGCTCTTTTCAGTTAATAAAACCCATCTTGTTGTTCAGCATGTGGTAGCAGGAATGGTTTAGAGAAATCATAGAATCGTTTAGGTTGGAAGAGACCCTTGGGATCATCAAGTCCAACCATCAGCCCTACTCTACAAGTTCTCCCCTACACCAGATCCCTCAACACCACATCCAATCTACTCTGAAACACAGTCAGGGATGGGGACTCCACCCCCTCCCTGGGCAGCTGATTCCACTGACTGACCACTCTCTCTGTGAAAAACTTTTTCCTAATGTCCAGCCTAACCCTACCCTGCTGCAGCTTGCAGCCATTCCCTCTTGTTCTGTCACTAATTGCCTGTGAGAAGAGTCCAGCACCAACCTCTCTCCAATGCCCTTTCAAGCAGTTGTAGAGAGGGATGAGGTCTCCCCTCAGCCTCCTCTTCCTCAAACTAAACAACCCCAACTCCCTCAATCGATCCTCATCAGCCTTATTCTCCAGGCCTCTCACCAGCTTCGTTGCCCTCCTCTGTACTTGCTCCAGCACCTCGATATCTCTCCTGTGCTGAGGTGCCCAGAACTGGACACAAGACTCAAGGTGCATTCAGGATGTTGGTTTTCTGACTATTTACTAGAAACCTTAATTCTTCTAATAGGTCTGAAGCAGAAAGCTCTGTCAAATGACCTGGGATGGTGGTTTTGCTTGGCTCTTTCTAAGTGAGAGCCTCATAAACATCCGTTCTGAAAATCGTGTCTGACCTCTCCTGTCCTTTCAGAAAGGGCATTTTTCTTTCTAGAAAAGTGTATTCTTTGTGGAATACTCGATATGTAACAACGCTATTTGATGGGAAACTGCCAGTGGCAGATGGAATCTGGTTCAGAAATAGTAAGACTTTGAATTAGAAACCCGACCTGATTGCTCTGATGTGTGCTGTTTTCCTTTGGCATTACCTATCGTTTTGTACGATGGGGGGGCACAGACAGGTACTCTAAATGCACCTTGTATTTCTGGTAAAACACACTCATCTGTGGTTTTTACAGGGAAAATGTGAAAAGAATATCACAATACTGCGACACATTCTACTATTTATTTGAAACTCAGGGGTTAGGTCTATTTTAAGAGAAAATGAAAACACGGTTGTTTTTCTGTTTCCAACTTTACAGCCTCGCTGATTCATGGGAAGATGATATTGGAGTTCATCCCCTGAAGTTCCCATCAGAAACATGTATGGAATTACTGCTGATACTGGGTTTGAGTACCATCTCCCTGCCACCTTCGCTTCGATGCATGAATTCTTTTCAGGTAGGGAAGAGCTGCTATTTTCAGTATAAAGGTGTTTTTTTTCTAGGAAAAAGAGAGGTCCCTTGAGCCTCTAAACCCTTTCAGGGTAAAGGTTTATCTTCTGTAGTTGAATGACTCTCCCTTATATTAAATATAGCAATGGAGAACTTCTTAGAGTGCTCAGTTTCTTTCAGCTGTATTAAATGTAGACCAAGGCAGGAAATGGCATTGGATTTTTAAACAGTGAATCATTATTTAAATTAAATTAGGTGTTTAAATAAATCTCATCAAACCTAGGCTGCAGTAGCCTAGCCATTATGTACAATCTTCTTGGCCTTGCAAGAAAAAAAAGAGTCATCAGCTAAAAATACACATTTCCAGTGGTCAAAACCTATAAAATCAGGAGCGAAGCATTCATGGTTTTGCCTGGTGTTCTCTCTGTTGCTGCTGAAGTTTTCAGTGGTCTCAGAAATTTTTCAAAGAAAACATTGTTGCAGACCCATTAAATTGTGATTTTTATTTGTAATGTGTTATGTGTCTGAAGGCATCTCAATCCATGATGGTACAACACACCAACTCCACCTTTTTATGATCTTTCTGCCTTCCCTGGTGGTTACATAGTCCACCAGTTTGAGCAGTAAGCGTACCTGTATCTGTGCTTGTCCTGACAACTATAGAGGAATTAGTGTCTTAGAATGAGTGTTGGTCGACAGATGGTAGAACATGAGCCAGCAGTGTGCCCAGGTGGCCAAGAAAACCAATAGCATCCTGGCCTATATTAGGAACAGCGTGGTGAGTAGGATGTGGGAGTTGATCTTCCCCCATACTTGGCACTGGTGAGGCCCCACTTCGAGGGCTGTGTCCAGTTTTGGGTCCCTCACCACAAAAAAAGACATTGAGGTACTGGAGTGGGTCCAGAGAAGGGCAACAGAGCTGGTGGGGGGTCTGGAGAATAAGCCTTATGAGGAGAGGCTGAGGGTGCTGAGGGTGTTCAGCCTGGAGAAAAGGAGGGGAGGCCTTATCGCTCTCCACAACTGCCTCAAAGGTAGCCCCTGAAAGGTCTCTTCTCCCAAGTACCAAGTGATGGGACAGGAGGAAACGGCCTCAAGTTGCTCCAGGGGAGGTTCAGATTGGAGATTAGGAAAAATGTTTCCACTGAAAGGGTTCTTCAGCCTTGGAATGGGCTGCCCAGGGAATGAATTGAGGCACCATCCCTGGAGGTATTTAAAAACCGGGTTGAGACAGTGCTTAGAGACATGGGTTAGTGCTGGTTTCTACCAGAGTTAGGTCGACGGTTGGACTTGATGATCTCAAAGGTCCCTTTTAACCTAGAGAATTCTATGAGTCCATGAAACAGTTTAGAGGATGAAATCTGGTAGCTTCTATTTGCCCATTCTCCCAATTTGTAGTTAAGGTACATTTAATTAGTGTTTCTGAGTTATGTTTACTGAAAGAAAATAATCTTATTGTAGAATTTTGGAGCCAGAAAGAACATGGTCATAAACCAAGTTCAAGTAATTGATTTTAATAGAGTTACAGTGACGTACATCTGCTGAACACACATTGAGATGTTGTTGGGGAGCAAGGGTACACCTGCATTGTCCATTACCTTTGCATCTTGTGAGCTCAGAAGCTGGGGATCTGTGTATGGTGAACTCTGAAGTACGGCAGCAGCCATTGATCGTTTCAAGACGATAGTTTAATGGCCAAGGTCGGAATTGTTATTGGGTTGTACACTCGGAGGCCATAAAATTGAAGGATCTCCTGGGTGCCAGCAGAGTGAGATCATAAAAATTCCAAGTTTCAAGGATGGGCCAGTACAAGTTCTCTATGGAGTCCTATTAAGAAGTGAACATCTTGGTTGTCTAATGCAGGAGGATGCCTTCCATGTCCATTACCTTACCTTACCTAAAGTCTTCTTTGCTCTACCCACCACAGGTTAAATGGGAGTCCTCTCTTGTACTGAGGCTCCGTGACCTGTCTTGTTTCTGTGCCTGCCCAGTCCCGGGTTGAGCACTCAGGATTTTATATCTGGGTAGTGATAGAAACTGATAAATGGCTGTGGAGGTATGATAGGGTTAAACTCCAGAAGGGCTTTTACATCAGTACACAAAACACCAGACTTTTCTGCTTCCTTGTCAGACTCTCCATGATTGTGCTTTGTGCCAAAGTAGGTGGTGTGACAATGCCCAGTCTTGGTTGAAAACGTGATTTCAGGCTGAAGATATGGCATTTTGAGTTGTCTCCCAGCCTCTGTGCTCTCACAGCAATCAGAAAGGCAAAAATTCATAGTTTTCAAACATCCTAAGTTCTGAAACCCGCTCTGATAAGTTAAAGTCATCTTTTGCCAAGTGGGAGGGAAGGAAAAGGGCTGTTTTGATAGGCTTCTGGCTCTAAATTTCCCTCTCCTTGCCAGACAGTCAGTATCACCGAGAGCTTGTCCTGGAGGGCAAACACTGTCCAGGAAAATACTGTTTTATTTGGTTTTATCCTTGTGAACCTTGTTTGGATCCCAGTTTGGAAATCCATGAAGGAGGAACAAGGTTTGCTCAAGGTTTTTTGCTGGTGCTTGACAACGGGCTGTCAGCCTTACCAGGTTTTTTTCTGGCTTCCTTCTTTGTACTCGTGTTCACTTTCTCTACAGCAAATATTAGAATGAGGTGTCCTAGTTTTTCTCTATTTTTCTTGGAAAACGTTGGCAAGATCTGCAGAGAGCTTGGATAATGATATCAAATTGTGCTGTTGCCAGAGCATAAGATCCCTCTGCATTCAAATTCCTGAGGATTGTGGAGCAAACAAGGGAATATTAAAAAGGTACTAATTGAAAACTGGTATTTCATGTGTTCTTAATGGAGCAATGGTGAAATGAGAAAACCTAGTTTTGTTTTCTTTTGTGGTAGACCTGCAGTGGTCTAGGAAAAAAAAAAAATGAAATTAATTCTATATTGCAATAATCCTTGTATTTGAACTGAAACAATTGCAGAGCTTCCTGTTATCCTTCCCTGACTGTGTTTCAGAGTCAATGAGGTGTGGTGTTGAGGGATCTGATGTAGGAGAGAACTTTGTAGAGTAGGGCAGATGGTTGGACTCAGTGACCCCAAGGGTCTCTTCCAACCAAAATGACTCTATGATTCTATGATCCACATGTGAAGGGCATGTTCTGACCATGTGGTGTTCTGACCTCTTGCAGCTGAGCACTAAAGGAGTCAGAAGGGAAAACAACCTCAGAAAGTGCCAGTTTTCTCCTTCCTTCAGTTATCTCACTGTTGGACTGGTGGCCTGGAGCTAAGTGGACCTCTAGTTTCCACTGCCGTGTTTTTTGTGTTCTGATACAGTATTTTAAAATGCGTCTAACAGGCAGCTCTATACATTGGCACCTCAGCACAAGAGAGATCTGGAGGTGCTGGAGCGAGTGCAGAGGAGGGACACGGAGCTGGTGAAAAGCCTGGAAAATAAATCTTATGAGGAGTGATTGACGGAGTTGGGAGTGTTCAGTTTGAGGAAGAGGAGGCTGAGGGGAGACCTCATCCCTCTCTACAGCTGCTTGAAAGGACATTGTAGAGAGGTTGGTGCTGCTCTGTTCTCAACGGCAATTAGCAGTAGAACTAGAGGGAATGGCTGCAAGCTGCAGCAGGGTAGGGTTAGGCTGGACATTAGGAAAGAATTCTTCCCAGCAAGAGTGGTCAGAGCCTGGAATGGGCTGCCCAGGGAGGTGGTGGAGTCCCCATCCCTGACTGCATTTAAGAGTAGATTAGATGTGGTGCTGGGGGATCTGGTGCAGGGGAGAACTTTGTAGAGTAGGGCTGATGGTTGGACTGGATGATCCCAAGGGTCTCTTCCAACCAAATGATTCTATGATCGTGATCTAAAAATTACAGTTTAACTCCTGAGATCACATCAGTACAGCTTTAAAATACACAGTTTTTTGTAATTATCTGGACAAAAAGCATAGAATCATAGAATGGTTTGGCTTAGAAGGGACCTTAGAGATCCAACCCCCTGCCATGGGGAGGGACACCTCCCACCACACCAGGTTGCTCCAAGCCCCATCCAGCCTGTCCTTGAACCCCTCCAGGGATGGGGCAGCCACAGCTTCTCTGGGCAACCTGTTGCAGTGTCCCACAACCCTCACACCAAAGAAGTTCTTCCTGAGATCTAATCTCAATTTTCCCTCTTTCAGTTTAAAACCGTTCCCCTCCATCCTACAGCTCCACCCTGCCCTGACCAAGAGTCCCTCCCCATCTCTCCTGTAGGCCTCCTCCACCTCCCTGTTCTTTGAGGCTGTATTTACCCTCTCCCTGGATTGTGTTACAGCTCTTCAGTGTTGACAAACCGAATTGGAGTCGGTGTACGTTTGCGTTGGATGATGTTTAGGTTGTAAAAAGCCCACGGAGGAAATATGCTTAGTAGCTAATCATCTGGGTAATAAACTCCGTTCTGCTTTGTGCTCCTGAAGTGCTCTCTGGGACTGGCTTAGCAGACTCTGTATCTGTGCTCAGACACAAATTACTTTTTATTTTCCAACGCTTCTGCTACTGCTTAGGAACATAATATTTGAAATCACTTTTCAATTCCGTTTTGACCCCGTGAAGATCTTTCGGTGTGATTGATGTCTCTGGCGGAGAGGAGCAGCAGCAGACTGTGTTACAGAGCTCTCTGCTGAGTTTAAGGAGGCCCGTGCTCACTGCAGCCAGCTTCTCAGCTTCCCAGGCTGTTGCTGATCTGAGGTGCTGGGTTGTTTTTGGATTATCTCTCTGATGAATCATAGAATCATAGAGGTTGGAAGAGACCCTTAGGATCATC
>VZTM01009948.1:32431-48151 GCA_013400555.1 Jacana jacana | reverse complement strand
TCCTCTCTCCTCTCCTCAGGCCACAAGAAAGCTCTTTCACAGTGGAAAACAGAAGGGACTTCAATATAGTCGAGACAACCGGTTTAGTTTCTTATGGTGTTATTAGTCCAACTTTTGAGAGTCAGCTGTGCTGGGAGCTCCCACAGCAGAGGACCCAAGCTGCAGACAGGCTTGCCTGTATCTCAATAGTTAAATTGTATTTGTTTAGTACAATATGTCCTACTCCTATAAGAAATCATCATGGAATGGGCTCCCCAGTTCAAGAAGACAGGGAACTGCTGGAGAGGGTACAACAAAGGCCTACAAAGATAATTAGGGGCCTGGAGCATCTCTCTTAGGAGGAAAGGCTGAGGGACTTGGGTCCTTTTAGTATGGAGAAGGGAAGGCTGAGGGGGGATCTGATCAACACCCATAAATACTTCAAGGGTGGGTGTCAGGAGGATGGGGCCAGGCTTTTTTCAGTGGTGCCCAGGGACAGGGCAAGAGGGAACGGGCACAAACTGGAACACAGGAGGTTCCATCTAAACATGAGGAGGAACTTGTTTCGTATGAGGGTGGCAGAGCCCTGGCAGAGGCTGCCCAGAGAGCTGGTGGAGTCTCCATCTCTGGAGACATTCCAAATCCTCCTGGAGATGTTCCTGTGGGACCTGCTCTGGGTGGACATGTTCTGGCAGGGGCTTGGACTAGATGATCTCCAGAGGTCCCTTCCAACCCCATAGCATTCTGGGATTCTGTGAATATGGCAATAAACAAAGTAATAATACACACCATACATCTTGCAACACCTTCCTCCCCCCATAAACACTTGCTTTTAAAACTCATTGGTTTATTGGCTTTGATTATTGTATGAAATTAATGGTACATCTTGACACGAACAGTTTTAACTTGCAGGACTGGGGCTTGAGCACATCCTACTTTCAAAAAAAAAAACCACTTGAAAGCTTTTATCTTCAATTATCTCATTGTTGGGGGAAAGATATTCTAAAAATGAAGCTTCTTATGAAGCTTCAAGGTCAGTAACTATTCTTTTTACTAAAGAAACATCTGTTTTGGTGAGTTTGAGTCCTGAAACGGATGGGTTCAGCTTTTCTTCTGACTGCAGCTGGCAAAAGAATGTGCTCAATCCTTGGAAATGAGAAGCAGTTTGACCTCCTAATGGCTGCAGGGATCTCAGAGGCCAGAAATCCTCACTGTAAAAACACCCAATACAGTTGAGGAGTTCAGATCTCCCTGATGGTGGCCCTAAACTCCTACATTCCTCTGAAGCTCTGAAGTTGTTTTATTACCCGGCCAGCATCAAGCGGGGAAACTCTTGTTGATTGAACGCCCGGCCTTTTAACAGGCACCATGAGTTTGTACAAGAACAGGGTGACTTGGGACCGAGGGCCGTATCCCCCTGGGAATGAACCACAGAAGGCAAAGGCATTTTCCTAAATATCCTTTAGTTGTAGAGATTTCTGTGTGTCTCTGTTTCACGGGATACCAGTGAATGCTCTATTTAAATTACTCTCCTCCCTTCGTCGTCTCGGTTAGCGCTTTTCTTGCAGCCGTATTGTCTTCCAGACACCTGTTCCCGTGTTCACTCAATCCAAATCTCTTGCCAAAAAGCTGGACAGGGGTAGGAATGCAAGAGTCCCAACAAGGTGTTAAAAGTAAAATCGTGGTCGATACTTAAACAGCCATTTATCTGCACCGACACATTAATCCTCGTACAGCACGTGGGGAGGTTTGTATTCTCACTCCGGTTTCAACTGCCAGAGAGAATTTAAGCAGCTAATTTGTCAAACTAGCTTTGCTTCCCATGAAGTTTTCAGAAGATAAGCCAATGAGGACACCCGTTCAAACTATCTAGTTTCAGAGTTTTGCTTAGCCTTCTCCTGGAATCTCCTCTACCTTGTTTTTTATTGAGTTATGGTAGGTTGACAGTTGGGACCATATTAATTGCATGTAATTGTGAGTGCACAACCAGCTACCTCTCGTTAAAAGTTATGATTTAGAACCATAGAATCATATAGGTTGGAAGAGACCTTTGGGATCATCAAGTCCAACCATGTTCTTCTCTAATGTCACGCTCCCTCTGGCCCTTCCCCACATCTTCTTGGTATTTCAAATGGTACTTCAGCTGCCACTTCGTAGCCGTCAGGCTTTAGCAGACTTTCCTGTTGGATATAAATGAAACAGTTTGGAGACCAAAGCAAAAATAAACTGGAACTTCTCCCACGAGGCCATCAGCAGGTGGGGGGTTAACCAGAAGCAGTTGGCTGGATTCTTGGTTGCCTTTTTGTTTTTAAAGCACTTTTAGCACCGTAGTTTTTACTACAGCTTTTCCTGAGAGTCGGTCTGAAGGCAGAGCAGGTGACCTCTGGTGCTCCTGTAGTTTCTCCTGTCGGTTTTACCCGTCTGGTTTTATACAGCATCTTGGTGTAAGAGATGAGAAGGTTGCCTTACGAGTGGTCTCAGGCTCTTAACAGGCAGCTAGATTTGGAGAAAGGGAGAAAGATTGATTTTCATTAAATTAAAATTCAAAAATGCATTGACCTACAACATTAAAAGACACTGAGGTGCTGGAGCGGGTCCAGAGAAGGACAACAGAGCTGGTGAGGGGTCTGGAGGACAAGTCTGATGAGGAGAGGCTGAGGGAGCTGGGGGTGTTCAGCCTGGAGGAGAGCAGGCTGAGGGGAGACCTTCTCGCTCTCTACAACTCCCTGAAAGGAGGGTGTAGAACGGCAGGGGTCAATCTCTTCTCCCAAGGAACAGGACAAGAGGAAATGATCTCCAGTTGCCCCAGGGGAGGTTCAGAACGGAGATTAGGAAAAATGTTTCCACTAAAAANAGGGTTCTTCAGCCTTGGAATGGGCTACCCAGGGCTGGGGTTGAGGCATCATCCCTGGAGGGGTTGAAAAGCTGGGTTGACATAGACCTTAGAGACATGGGTTAGTGCTGGTTTTCATCAGTGAGGTTGATGGTTGGACTTGATGATCTCAAAAGTCTCTTCAAACCCAAGGCAATTCTATGATTCTGTGATTAATGTCTAATGGCTCTGGTGTCTTCCTGGTGTGGAATCCTGCAGATAACTGTAGTGCTGTTACACTGAGACTTGGGGAGAGCATGAGGGAAACCCAAATAATGTTTTCACTTGTATGATAGCCTTAACACACCACACCAATTACCTGTTCCATTTAGTGTCCATGCTTGTCTCCACCTCACTTTTTACCAAGAGACACAGCTTTCTCCTCCTCTCTCCTTATGTTTACAGTTCAGTTCCTCGTTCTCTTTATCTTTCCACTGTGTTGCTTCTAAAGCTGAAATAGTCTAAACCTGCTATTTTTACTCCCATTAAGGGAAGGGGAGGGAGAAGAAAAGGCAAGAAAGACAAGCAAGAAACAGGCATCTCCAGCCAGGCCCCGGAGGGGATTCTGGCTTGTGCATTTTACCTGCTGCTGCAGCTGGGAAACAAACAGTTATTTTTGTAATAATCTGGCTTTTTCTAGGGAAAGAGTGTGAGCAACTCTGTGTGGAGGCTTTTGTCTCCTTCTGCAGTATGTGAGCCACAGCACAGGCTGGAGGTAAATCCGGAGGAAGGGTGTATTGTGTGGGTTTAGAGGAGAAGGATCCATTGGTGTGAGGAGAGAAATATGCTAGGGGTAGTGGTGAAAAATAGGAGGAAGAGGGTTTGAGCTAATGTGGTGGATGGTTCAATATTAGGGAATAATAGAGAAAATGGTAGTTTGTGGTGAAGGGTTAATTTGAGCTGGGAAAATACTAGAAGACTAGTATTGGAATTGATGATCCCAAGGGTCTGTTCCAACCTAAATGATTCTATGAAGAGTATATTATTAGAATATAGTCTTCTATATTGATTTATTAGAATATATTCTAATATAATAGAATACATTCTTATGTTAGGATACAGGTAATACTATATTATTCATTTTTCTGGTTTGGATGACTTTGAAGTCACCTTCCTGTGTTAGAGTTTGCTGCAATACTTCGTGGCTAAAGGGACAGGAGAATCCTGCTTTGGGTCAGTAATTGCAATGCAATGTTGGTACTAAGGTCCATCTCCAACTGTTGTTGTCATTCAAGACAGAAACTATTTAAGACTAACAAAGGTAAGTAACACCACTGTTTCTGTGCCTGTCTTAATGGTGGGTTCCACAAGAGTAACGTCTGCAGTGGAAAATATAGGTGTTAGAAGGCTAATGAAGAAGGCTGGGCAAAAGACAAAATAAAGCCATAAAGTTTTGGGGCTTCTTGTATCTAGATGTAAAGAAACAAAAGATTAATGGTATTCTCAACCTTAAAAAAAACCCAACCCAAACAACCTTCTCATTTTTTTTCATGCAAAGAACTGCTTGTTTCTAGGTGTTCCTTCTCCGGCAGGGGGATTGAACTAGATGATCTTTCAAGGGTCCCTTCCAATCCCTGATGTGATTCTGTGATCTAAAATAAAGAAAAATCAGTTGTCTTCATGGAAAATAAAAGCATGCAGAGATTTATTTTCTACTGGCTTTGCAGCTGTTTATAGTTTTCCCTCTAAAACTTGGGCAAGCTCCAGCAGGCAACTGTTATATTAGCAAAGAGATAACTTGGAGTTCACGTGTGCAGCCTGGGACTCTGGAGGAATGTCTTGGTTTTTCTCATCTATCTCACATTTCAAATCTGGCTTTGTTCTTATAAGAAATTAATGCTTTTAGGAAGGATTAGTTGAGAGAGTGCATGCTGATTTATAGATGGGCTTATTTCGTAAATCCTGACGGGGCATTACCAGGTTGAGAAATCATATTTAAAAAAAAGAAATCCTTGCTTTGGTCACAGTTAATTCCACCAGTATTTGAATTAAAGGAATCTTGAATTCTCTTTCTGCTTGGATGTTATATCTTCCCCAGTTTGGACAGAAGAAGAAGATGATTCATCAGAGTGACATTCTCCTAATAGGTTTCTTGTGGAATCAGCTGCCCAGGGAAGTGGTGGAGTCCCCATCCCTGAATGTGTTTCAGAGTCAATGAGATGTGGTGTTGGGGGATCTGGTGTAGGGGAGAACTTTGTAGAGTAGGGCTGATGGTTGGACTTGATGATCCCAAGGGTCTCTTCCAACCTATATGATTCTATGATTCCTGCAATGGAGACCAGCAAGGCCACAGGTCTACAGTGCCTTTCGTGTTGTATAGGAGAGGACTTGCCGTTCCTCAGTCTTCTCCTAGAAGTGCTGGGGAATTTGCTTTTTTAGATGATAGGTCTGCTGGAACCAAATTCTCCTCAGCTTTTGTGGCCACCCAGGTTCCTCTGCTTATGGGGTGGTAGCACTGACCAAAAATCTGTTCCCTGTAAGATTGTAGAGCTTCTCTTTGAGATGGGAAACTTCTTGCAGGTACATACCCTAAAGAATGGTCTTGACCTTCTGTGGAGTCAGTGAGGTAAGAGGCCTTCACAAAATGTCCTCTCCTCCACACCCAGATCTCAGCCCTGTAGGGGTTGGTGGGTCATTGCAAAGCTGCCATTCCACACACCCTTATTCTTCAACCCAATTTGCAGGGTGTTATCTTGTCAGGGTAACATAGTTCCACACCATGTGCTTCTGTTGACTGCATTATCGCTGTCACCACGTTGTCCTGTGCAGCAGAGTGCTGTGAGAGTATTCTGGATATATTTCAGTTTCTGTCCCCACTGGAATTCCAGCATGATAGTGATATTCATGAAGGCTTTTATACTGACTCTAGATTTTAGCTTCTTATTTCATGAAATATTTCAAACTCGGCTTGTCCAACTGTATCTGTTCAACCAACCTGTAGTGTATTAGTGTATTAGTGTTCAATCTACCTGTAGTGTATTAGTGTATTAGTGTTCAATCAACCTGTAGTGTATTAGTGTATTAGCATTATTTTAGTGACCTTTTCAAGGGACTCGTACCCCTCTAGTGACATTTTTGTTTGAAATTGTCAGTTTTCCATGGCAAAGACTTAAGTGAGTCCTACCAGCCTGGCGGTGTGAAGCTCTGCTGCTGGGAGCGTGGGGCCTGGTGGTTCCTCGGTTTGCTTAGTCCAAGAATGCTGAGGAAGGGTAATTACATGAAAGACTTTTTCATATTCTGATGCCTGCTCAAAAGCAGACTTCCCACTGTATGGCATTTAAAGCATCTTGGGAAACTTTCCCTGTCTGAGAGAACCTGAAACAATTATTTTTGACGTGTTGTGGTAAGTGGCTGCCGTTGATGGGCTGTGGAGGGGACATTAGAGCAGCCAAGTCCACCTCCAGGACCTCTGTGGCACAGGGGAAACGGGGACGGGGTGATGTGACATTCAGCTATCATCCCAAGAGCCTGGAGGGTAGGAAAAAAAAGAGAATTAAACGTCAGTGTAACAGAGGGAACTGCCACTGGAGTACAGCCAGGGAATCTGCAGGCTACCAGGAGGCCATCTTAAGGCAAGTAAATCCTACCATCTCAAGGCAGGGACATCTCTGGCTCCTCTCATTCTTCTAGTAGCAAATACAGAATCACAGAGTCTCAGAATATCAGGGGTTGGAAGGGACCTTAAAAGCTCATCCAGTCCAATCCCCCGGCCAGAGCAGGAACACCCAGAGCAGGTCACACAGGAATGCCTTCAGGCAAGTTTTGAATGTCTCCAGAGAAGGAGACTCCACACCCTCCCTGGGCAGCCCCTGCCAGGGTTCCCTCACCCTCACTGTGAAGAAATTTTTCCTCATATTTAACTGGAATCTCCTCTGTTCCAGCTTGCACCCATTACCCCTTGTCCTATAATTGGGTGTCACTGAGAAGAGCCTGGCTCCATCCTCCTGACACTCACACTTACATATTTATAACCACTCATGAGGTCACCCCTCAGTCTCCTCTTCTCCAAGCTCAAGAGACCCAGCTCCCTCAGCCTTTCTTCGTATGGGAGATGCTCCACTCCCTTCATCATCTTGATATCCCTGCCCTGGACTCTGCCTTCCTCTCCAGTTTCCTCTTAGAATGCCTTTGGTGCTTCCCCAGGAGCAGTCTCGGAGAGGCGGGGGCGATACACAGCAGCCTGGTGGCGTTTGGCCTGGAGAAGACAGCTGCTTTTTTATGGGTCTGTGGATTCCATGGGGGCGAGTGTAAATATAGCAGTTAGTGTTCTCTCACGTCTCTGCTCGCCTAATGCCATCTGCTTTCTGTCCCTTCATTCACGCCGGTGCCAAAACAGGGTTCTGGAAGGGGTTATTTGTGCATCGGCGGCCGCGGTCCCTGAGCATTGGGTGAGAGTGAAGCATGTAAACTGTGTGGTGTGAGGAGGAGGGGAGCTCTTCAAGCTTTTTTTAGTGTGGTTGTTTATAACCAGCCATTGCCAATAGCTGCTGGTCCACAGGGTGATGTAAGACAGCACTGGTTCTGGTGGGGGAAGAGCACTCTCGTGCCTTTGGCTCCTCCATCCCTCCCCAGTCTGGGAACACCAGACTTTGAGCAGAGTTTATCAGAAACCAGATGCTTACAGAGCTGGGACCTGTACGTGGTGCAGAGGCTTTAGAATCATAGAATGGTCCAGGCCAGAAGGGACCTCTAGGGTCATCTAGTCCCTCCTCCCCACAGTCAGCAGGGACACCCCCAACTAGACCAGGTTGCCCAGGGCCTCATCAAGCCTCCCCTTGAATATCTCCAGGGAAGGGGCCTCAACCACCTCCTTGGGCAACCTGTCCCAGTGCTCCACCACCCTCAGAGTAAAGAACCTATTCCTAATATCCTAATATTTTGGCATCCGGGTTGTTTTCCTCTTTTGTTGAAATAAGGATCTGGCTTCTTTTCTGGTTCTTTCTTTGCAGCTGATTGAAAGATTGAACTGTTTCTCCTTTTCTTAGCTGAGAAAATAGTTTTCTCCTGGAGCTGCATTTCCCCTGCCCGTTGTCAGCCTCCCGAGACAGAGTGCATGCACTGGATTTGCAGATCCCATTTCTATAAAACATATATTGTTGAGCTGCCTCTGGTCGCCCTTCTGCTTCTCCTGCACCAGCCATCGCTCTGCCCGCTCACCCGGTGTTACCACTTGGGTAGAGGAGATTTCTTTCCAGCAGCTTCTGCCATCTGGAACCACCACCTTCTGTCTCCTTCCTCCATTAGATCACCATAACTTGCCATATATTTTCTGGAACTCCTCGGTGTTTGACTCTGGGACCGGAGGCTTAGTTTAGTAGGAAGTGCCCTTACCCCTCTGATCTCCACAAGATCTTTATCGTACCGACTCAGGAAGGTGCTTTTGAGGCACAGCTTGATGAAACACTCTGTAAAATAAAATGTTATTAGAAAGCTTCAGAAAGACTGAAACCTATGACCCCATAACTGCCTTCTCCCTGCTGAGGAGAGAATATTGTTCCTCCTGGTTTTGTAGCTTCTAGTAAAAGAGTTTCCACCAACACAGCGCTGCTCTCTCACTCATCTGGGTGCGTGTCTGGACAAAATTGTCACCCAGTCACGGAATGGCTGAGGCTGGAGGACCCATCCAGAGTGATTTTGTGAGATACATCATGTGTATGCCCGCTGCTGCTCCCTCTGTATTGGTATCTCTTAAAATGCTTGAAAACCAGGAGTTTGTGTTTTTTTCGTTACCCAGAGGTCTTCAGCAGCTCCTGGCTCTGTGGAAACCGGTGGGGTGGAGTGCTGAGATGCACTTGGGACTCTGAGATTGACTAAGATTGTCATCTCCAGAAATAGTTGAGAGGAAATGAAAAAAACAACGTATTTTATCGTGTAAGAAAGGATGGTAGAGTACAAAAATCAGTTCTTAGTGATGGATTAATACTAGGTTCCCCGAGTCCTTCAAGAAGAGGACAATGTGCTGAGATAAGGTCGATAAAAAATGCTTGAATAAACTGATTAGAGAACTGATTTTTATTCTGAATTTAGTGATAAACTCTAGGTTGTAGATCAAATAGCTCTTTGGCACATTATTTTTCTTTCCAAGTGCACTAGTAGTGGCAAAATACTGCGTTTGCAAGACTTCACTGAAAGCGCGACTGCTAGACCCACAAGAGGCCAGTATTGTCTGTCTTGGAGAGAAAGTATCCCAGTACATGGAGAATTGGGGGAGAACCATTTAGTCCCACTTTCCCAACCTACAGTAATTCATTTATTCTGAAGAACATGAAGTTTACTACTGTTTATGAATCCAAGAGCATCTACAGGGCCTTTCCTTTTTAATATCTTCATTGATGATGTCGATAGGGACATAGAAAACACCATCAGTGAGTTTGCAGATGACACCAAGTTGGGTGGGAGTGTTGATCTGCTTGAGGGCAGGGATGCTCTACAGAGGGACTTGGACAGACTGGATAGATGGGCCAATGTTAATGGCATGGCCTTCAACGAGGCCAAGTGCCAGGTCCTGCCCTTGGGCCACACCAACCCCATGGATGGCTACAGGCTTGGGGCAGTGTGGCTGGAGCTGCCTGGCAGAAAAGGACCTGGGGGTGCTGGTCGACGGGCGGCTGAACATGAGCCAGCAGTGTGCCCAGGTGGCCAAGAAGGCCAAGGGCATCCTGGCTTGTATCAGAAACAGTGTGACCAGCAGAAGCAGNTGGACATTAGGAAAAAGTTTTCCCAGGAAAAAGACCACTCCAGAGAGAGTGGTCAGTCAGTGGAATCAGCTGCCCAGAGAGGTGGTGGAGTCCCCATCCCTGACTGTGTTTCAGAGTAGATTAGATGTAGTGTTGAGGGATCTGGTGTAGGGGAGAACTTGTAGAGTAGGGCTGATGGTTGGACTTGATGATCCCAAGGGTCTCTTCCAACCTTAATGATTCTATGATTCTACAGTATCAGTGATGTTAAGAAGCGTTTAGGTGTGGTGTTGGGGGATCTGGTGTAGGGGAGAACTTTGTAGAGCAGGGCTGATGGTGGGACTCAATGATCCCAAGGGCCTCTTCCAATCTGATTCTATGATTTATGATTCTATGATCTATGATTTATGTTTGTATGATCTATGATTCTATGATGGTAAAGAAATACTTCATGTGCTTCGTATTGACCTTTGGATAAGGTGGAACTTCATTTCCCTTGGTTTTGTGAACATCTTCATGTGTTGCAGGTGGTTTTTAAGGATTTTTGAGTGTTATCCCTTTTTTGTTAGCTGTGCCAACTGAGGAGTGATCTAATATGCTCTTCATTCACATCAGTAGTAAATATAAATGCAGACAGTGACAAATGATTCCTTTGGATGTTTTTCATTTTATTGGGCAATAGGGGAGCCTAGCAGTCTAGGGGAACATTGTGTTGCAAATAACCCTCTCAAAGGAGTGAAAAAGCATATTTCATGCATTGTAAAATATGACAAGTAGTCAAATTAAACCAATATATCCACTCTAATGATACCTCAGAACTGGGTATCAAAGGAGCCTGCGATCTCGGGTAGAAAAATCTGCTTAAAGCTTTGAATCTTGTGAATTGAGATGGTTATGGCTTTCCTTGATTTTTCTCTTTCTTCCTTGCAATGCAGTAAGAGTAAACTGGGGAATTTTTAAGAGACATATATTAGGTAGAAAAGCGGTGGGGAAGTAAGACTGCTCTCAAATACAGCCTCTGCTCCCCTATTGCCGAAGTGTGGGGTTTTATTTGAAGTGAAAAGATGATTATAATGTATAATTTCAGTTATACAATGAAACATCTTTGTTTTCCCTGCAGCCTTGAGACTAATCCCTTTCTGCTTCCTTTTTACAGGTTGCCTTTTTGAAGATGTGAAGAAGGCAGGTACCTCTTGAAAACTCCTATCAAATTCCTTTTCAGCAGAAAAGCCTCGCTAACTTCCAAGGGTGTGACTCCCCCAAAAAATCCACTGGTGGCACAAGACAGAATGGGGGCCTGGTGTTTCATGTCATCCTTCATACTGGGGTGTGTTTCAAAACCAAAGAGGGAGAGAGTCAACTTTGGCATCCGGTATGTTCTTAGATGTAGTTAAGAGTGACTTACCTGTCCCTCCTGTCACACCCAGCTGAGACAACTGTCATGATCTCACCATTGCCAAAGAGAAATGATCTTAGCACTACCTGTATCAATCAGTGTTTGACACTCACCTGTACATCCCTGGGAAAACTCACATTTGGTAGAAAAGAGAGGTTTTAAAACATTTAGTGTCTTGGATACTAATGTAAGTTCTTTACTTTCTTTGTTTTGGGTAAAATTAGAGGTCCATCATTAAAATACCAAATCTGATTTTTGTCAGACCTTGATGTTTATCCTGTGTATTATTTCCACACTAAAGTTTCCCATCATTCTTGAGAGAGAAGGGGGACACTTTCTGTATTCCTCCTCCTGGTGTTTCTCTAGTACTCCTCCTCCTCCTCCTTTTTTTTTTTTAAATTGATAAAATTTTGGAGAAATGACCATTTGAAATGAGGCAGGAGGTGACCCTGCAAAGTGTTGGACACCTCCTTGGGGTTTCACACATCCAGAAACGAGTGGCTGAGGCCTCCCAGCACCCGGTCTGGATATCATCTTAGTTTTTATGGTTATTATTTTGTTTTTTGTTATTGAAGGAAGAACAAAAATATCAGGAGTTTTGTATTCAGGGACTGAATTATCTAGCTCCAAGGTATTTTGTCTACACACCAATGTTTAGTCATTTTATGAATAAAAATATATTTTCTAAATCAGTTTACTTGTTTTTTTTCTGCTTAATTTCAGTGTCAGTTTTGGCTTCCCAGAACGTGTGACTGAGAGCGGTGTGGAGATGGAGGACATTGATATCACACAGAAACACACCAACTTTAAAGTCTTTTCCGACCTGTTTAAATAATTCCCATTGGGGTTTTGTGTGTATGCAGCAGTCTTAGGCCAGAGAATATCTGTGCTTTTGAGGTTCAATCTCTGTCATGCCCTGCCTCATTTGGGATTGTGGCCATAAAGAGTTAATCTCCTTCTGGTAACACACCGTTCCAGAATGAGTATTTTTTGGGGGGGGAAAAACCCTTTCCAGAGGTGAAAGAGAAATCAGCTCCATCTTGCTTGGTTTCTGCTGTGGTTTGGATTTGTGGCTCCACAAGTCCACTGAAACATGGATGTACTGGTACCAGACCGATGCTTTGGCTTAGGCTGAGAGCAGGTAAGAAGTTAGGAGGGGGACACACAGCGGGGACAGCTGCCCTGAACTGGCCAGAGGGATGTTCTCTACCACATGGCATCAGGCACAGCAGTAAGAACCAGGGGCAGAAAGAGGGAGAGGGGTGTCTTCCAGGGTGGTGGCTGCTCAGAGGGTAGTTGTGATTGGTTTGCTCGTAGGAGGTGACAACTTACTGGCTTTGCATCACTTTGCATCAGCTTCATTTGATGCTTCCTTACATTCAAACCGCTTTATAAAAGTGAAACTTGGCCATTTTTCCAGGATTACTGTAGCAGTGAACTTTCATTAAGGGTGGACTTGGGTTCAGAAGAACCACTGAGTTCCCCTCAAGGCTCCTTCCTTGACCTTTGCCTCCATTTCTCTCTGTTGAATAGCGGTTGGTGCTGGTTGACATCAGCATTTGGAAAATGCCTGTAAGCAGAAGTAGGGAGGTGATTGTCCCCCTGTGCTCAGCACTGGTGAGGCCACACCTTGAGTCTGGTGTCCAGTTCTGGGCACCTCAACACAAGAGAGACATCAAGGGGCTGGAGCGAGTGCAGAGGAGGGACATGGAGCTGGTGAGAGGCCTGGAGAATAATATGAGGATCGATTGAGGGAGTTGGGATTGTTTAGTTTGAGGAAGAGGAGGCTGAGGGGAGACCTCAATCCTCTCTACAACTGCTTGACAGGACACTTTAGAGAGGTTGGTGCTGGTCTCTTCTCACGGGCAATGAGTGACAGGACAAGAGGGAATGGCTGCAAGCTGCAGCAGGGTAGGGTTAGGCTGGACATTAGGAAAAAGTTTTTCCCAGAGAGAGTGGTCAGTCAGTGGAATCAGCTGCCCAGGGAGGTGGTGGAGTCCCCATCCCTGACTGTGTTTCAGAGTAGATTGGATGTGGTGTTGAGGGATCTGGTGTAGGGGAGAACTTGTAGAGTAGGGCTGATGGTTGGACTTGATGATCCCAAGGGTCTCTTCCAACCTGAATGATTCTATGATTCTAAGTACCAAGTATAATTAGTGACTGGGGTTATTTTCTTAGAATCCAGAGCTAGTGGTGCATTTTGGTCTAGTCTAAACACCGTGTTTGGATACATCCCTCATGGAAAGCTTGTTTGGTTTTGAAGCGTGCAGACAGTAGCTCCACGCAGATGGCAAAGCGTGCCCCAAGATAGGAGATGGCCTAGAAGTTGTGTTCTTTAGAAAATATTTGGTCCTTCTTATCGCTTGCCCTCACTCCCCAGCACTTTCTTTTTATTTATTTAATCGATTACTGTCTGCATTTTTCACTGCAGAAAAGTGTCTTAATTTTTTTTGCTTTCTCTAGTGCCACACTCAGTGTCATCTGAAAGTAATAATAAAAGGACAATAAGGAGGCCCCCAGCTCGCATTAAGTGAGACAGATGGGCATCCTTTCCTGATGTGCAGCTTCCAAATAAGAAGATATTACAAAAGCCAGCTTTAATTCTTCTGTGCTCTCGGGTTATAGAGATGGTGCTACTGGTGTGGTGCAGGAAACAGACCTGGCTGTCAGGCCAGTTCTGTTCTCTCCGTTAGCAATGGTGCTCTTTCTGTCATCAACAGGGCGATTGCACTGGTGTAGGGCTTGTTACTCCTTTTAAACAAGTTTGTGCACATAAAATCAACACACCAAATTGAGTCCCAGTGGGGTCATTTCAATTCCCAAGTGCAGGTGGCTTTCTGGCTTAGTTTAAATCCCCGCTGGAGTAGTATTAGACTGAATAATGATGACAAATGGGTTGATCAGGGAGCAATCCTGGTGTAACCCTGCAAGTTGAAGACAAGTTCTAGCTTATTACACTCCGTGGAGGAAAATTTATATGTGAGGAGCAACTTCAACAAGAATTTACAATAGGTCTTTCTGCCCTCAGACATTCTGGGTTTAAAGGCAAATGCTTTACAATAATTTTCTTGCTGGTTTGCTGCCTTCATTCCTGCAGAACATCACTTTGTGGGTTTGATTGTAGACTTTCACAGTATCACAGAATCTCAGGGATTGGAAGGGACCTTGAAGGCTCACCCAGTCCAATCCCCCTGCTGGAGCAGGAACACCCAGAGCAGGTCACACAGGAACGCCTCCAGGCGGGTTTGGAATGTCTCCAGAGAAGGAGACTCCACCACCTCCCTGGGCAGCCCCTGCCAGGGTTCCCTCACCCTGAAGAAGTTTTTCCTCATATTGAAGTGGAACCTCCTCTGTTCCAGCTTGCACCCATTACCCCTTGTCCCATCATTGGATGTCACTGAGAAGAGCCTGGCTCCATCCTCCTGACACTCACCTTTTACAGACTTATAAACATGAATGAGGTCCCCCCTCAGTCTCCTCTTCTCCAAGCTCAAGAGACCCAGCTCCCTCAGCCTTTCCTCACATGGGAGATGCTCCACTCCTTTCATCATCTTGGTAGTCCTGCCCTGGACTCTCTCCAGCAGTTCCCTGTCCTTCTGGAACTGAGGGGCCCAGAACTGAACACAATATTCCAGATGGGGTCTCACCAGGGCAGAGTAGAGGGGGAGGAGAACCTCTCTCGACCTACTGACCACCCCCCTTCTAATCCACCCCAGGATGCCATTGGCCTTCTGGGCCATGAGGGCACAGTGCTGGCTCATGGTCATCCTGCTGTCCACCAGGATTCCCAGGTCCCTTTCCCCTACGCTGTGCCCTTTCATTTCTCTCCTGGCTGACAGGTCACTTGTTTAGAGGCACCACGGTTTGCTCATCGGCCTCATTCCTTCTGCTCTTCCTCCACGGGTTTTCTTCTTCTGCCACTGTTGTAGAAGCGCTGCAAAACGCTGCAGATGGGCGAGTTATGGAAACATTGAGCAACTCTTGCCTCTATGAGACCTCTTGGGTTTATTGCCTCGTAGCAGATGCCGTGGAGCATCCGATGGCCTCACGCATGGATTGTGCACCATCCACTGCCACAGGGGCTTCTCCCTGCTTCTGTTCAACGATGACATACACGTCTATCCATTTATCATTGCAAACAATTTTCACTTATATGCTTTTAATCACTTCCTCGAGATTGCAAAGCTTTTTATCAATTACCTCTTTCTGCCAGAACTGAGTTGCTGGTAGGGCAGGCAGTAAAGCAGACCTGCAGATGGGCTCCACCACATGTTTGTGTCACCAGCAAGGGGCTTGTGAGACAGGCTTTACACCTTCATTATTGACAGCCCCAATTGGCTGGCCACCTTGACCAGAGAAGAAAATGCTCCAGGGTGACCTTAGAGCCCCTTCCAGCACCCAAAGGGTGCTATGGGAGAGATGGGGAGGGACTCTTGATCAGGGAGTGGAGCCTGATCAAGATGGCATGGGGCTCTCAATCAGGGAGGTGGGGAGGGATCAGGGAGTGGAGCCACAGGACAAGGGGGGATGCTCTTAAATTGAAAAACAGGAGATTTAGATTCTATCTCAGGAAGAAATTCTTTGCTGGGAGGGTGGTGGGACACTCCCAACCTGGAACAAGTTGCCCAGAGAAGTTGTAGATGCCCCCTCCCTGGAGGTGTTCACAGGCAGCCTGGATGGGGCTTGGAGCAACCTGGTCTGGTGGGAGGTGGGGTTGGAACTCGATGATCTTTAAGGTCCCTTCCAAACCAAACCAAACCAAACCAAACCAAACCAAACCAAACCAAACCAAACCA
>VZTM01009948.1:0-20861 GCA_013400555.1 Jacana jacana | reverse complement strand
GAGGGGCCCAGAACTGAACACAATATTCCAGATGGGGTCTCCCCAGGGCAGAGTAGAGGGGGAGGAGAACCTCTCTCCACCTACTAACCACCCCCCTTCTAATACACCCCAGGATGCCATTGGCCTTCTTGGCCATGAGGGCACAGTGCTGGCTCATGGTCATCCTGCTGCCCACCAGGACCCCTATGTCCCTTTCCCCTACGCTGCTCTCCAACAGGTCATTTCCCAACCTATACTGGTACCTGGGGTTGTCTTGCCCAGATGCCAGACTCTACACTTGCCCTTGTTCTATTTCATTAAATTTCTCTCCACCCAACTCTCCAGCCTTTCTGGGTCTCTCTGGATGGCAGCACGGCCTTTTTATTGAGAGGACGAGAGGACCCAATGACAACGAACAGTGCTGTGTGATTCACAGGGAGACTTTTCAAAACTGTCTTTCAAGACCTTCTTTCCCCACCTGGGTAAATCAGATCTCCCCAGCTGGACATCTGTGTAGCCTGGTAGATACGTTACACGGGAGTGTGACCTTCAAACGAACGCTAGCTTCTGTGGGCGCATCTCTTGTGGTTAGCATGATAAATGATGTTAGGCTGGCTAATTAAATCAATACATCTCATTAATGTCTTGCAGCTTCTGAATCCTCAGTCCCGTGGATCACCTTCATATCTGCTTTTCTCAGCCCGATGTGCATTTCACCCCCTCTTCTTTCTCTGCAGAGATACAGTAATTCCAGTACTCTCCCCTTGGAAGTGTGTTTGAGAAGAATATTTAGTCTATCCAATAAGAAAATAGTTGAAAGGTAACCAGTAGCACCTCCTGCACCCCCAATGAATTCGTTTTCACCTTTTCACACATGGAGGCCCTTCTGCATCTTTGTGGCTCAAGTTGTAAACTTTAGAAGGGAAATACCTCTCATTTTGGCTGGACATGTTGTGAATTGTGTTGCTGCAGGGAGAGGATGGGTGCTGAGAGAGGGATGTTGTAGGAAAGAATGTAGAGAATTCTGCAAGGATTTTCACTCTCTTTTCACTCTCTGCAGCACTGGCAAGGATCTGAGTCACGGAATCAGGGAACTGTCAGAGCTGGAAGGGACCTCCAGAGATCACCCAGTCCAACTCCCCTGCTCAAGCAGGGTTGACCAGAGCACATCACTCAGGACTGCATCCAGGCAGGGCTTGAAGGTCTCCAGAGAAGGGGACTCCACACCCTCCCTGGGCAGCCTCTGCCAGGGCTCTGCCACCCTCACCCCAAAGAAGTTTTTCCTCATATTTGAATGGAACCTCCTGTGTTCCAGCTTGTCCCCGTTGCCCCTTGTCCTATTGCTGGAAACGACTGAGAAGAGTCCAGCTCCATCCTCCTTCAACTCACCCTTTAGGTACTTGTAAACATAGATAAGGTCTCCCCTCAGCCTTCTCTTCTCCAGGCTAAAGAGTCCCAGCTCTCTCAGCCTTTCCTCATCAGGGAGATGCTCCAATCCCTCCATCACTTATGTTGCCCTATGCTGGACTCTCTCCAGTAGTTCCCTCTCTTGAACTGGGGAGCCCAGAACTGGATGCAGTATTCCAGTTGTGGCCTCGCCAGTGCAGAGTAGAGGGGGAGAATGCCCTCCCTCCACCTACTGGCCATACTCTTCCCTAGGGAGCCCAGGATTCCATTGGCCCTCTTGGCCACAAGAGCACATTGCTGGCTCATGGAACGTTTGCTGTCCCACCAAAGTCACGTCAGGCATATGGCAAACAGCGTCATCCCTCTGGCTATCGTGTGTGTCTGCCTCTACGCTTCCAAGGAACAGAAAGCCTTTTTCTGTTCCCTTCTTAAATTTTACCGTATATTAAATACCTAATAGAAGAGTTTTAAAACTTTCTACATTTTTTTTTCCCCACAAAGATGATAACCCAAGTATCTCTTGGAATATGTTCGTTCTCTTGGATATTTGTCACTTTTTTCCCCTCAGTAAGTCCTGTTTTCAGTACCCTCTCAGAATGGAAATAAAAAAGTTGCCCTTTGGGGATTTCTGTGCCTTTTTTTTTTTTCCTTCTTTTAAATGCTTCTGATTTACAAGATTTTTCACAGGCAAAGGAAGGAAAGACAAGATAAGAAATCTCTCTATGGTTTGCATTTTTTATGGGAAAACATCAGAAGAAGGAGGTTTCTACAACAACTAACCAAGAAAGACGGGACAAAACAAGAGGAACTGGCAGTGTTCTAGGTGAGCCTGGCAACAGCTCTTGAGATCTGGATATCTTGGGTCTGGAGATCTTGTTAGGATTCAAGTGTATGTTTTAGGGGAAAAGCAGTTGGTTTGAAATAGCTGGATACCAGTAATTCCCAACCAGAGAGCTTGGACCTGCCCCCATCCCTGTAGGATGTCTAGGAACAAAGCCTGGCTCCTTCCTGGGACTCCTCTTCTTGGTTTGTAATAAGGGAACAGAAAGATCCTGGAGCAGAAACCGAGACCAACACCCTCTCTGCACCCCTAGAGCCACTAACTCTGGTCCCCTGAGCAGAAAGGTGAGGAATAAGCTGCCTGACCAGTGGACACATTCAGATGGAGGGCTTCCAGGGGAAAACATGGGGATGGTTATACCCACAGCACCTTGCTCCAAGGCTTCTCTGGGAAACCTTTTGCAGGTAACCAAACCCTGCTTTCTGCCGAACCTCGAGCTCATAGGCAGGACTTTTCCTGCCTTCTTTGCGCTATTTATAGTAGGTATGTTAGTAAAGATATAAAAGAAGTCCTCGGGTTGTGTTGCTTCATCTACCTCTAACCTGTCACATCGCGGCTTGTCCTGCAAGAATCTGGGTTGCAGTCGGAAATCCAGCTCATTATCCAGAGGTGAAACCACGCAGCGTTTGCCCTGCCTCTTTCTGCAGCTAATAGAGCTGCCAGCTCTGCTGTCATTCCCTTGTCATCCCGTCCAGAGACGTACAGAAAGCCTTAAAGGAAACAGGCCATCCCAAGAGTAGACTCCTGAAATAAAACTGACCCTCACTCCAATGTATGTGCAAAATGACTGGGACTTTTCCCTTCAATTGTTATTTGTAGCTGGGTTTGCCTGTTGTTCCACAGAGAGTTAATGTGGCTTGAAAATATGACATTATTAAAAAAAACAATAGCTGTTATAGGTGCCGAAGGCTGTTCCGCTGTCAATGGTTTGTGATATTTTCCTGGCATATTTGGAAGGAAGGTTTTCCCCCTCTGCCTCCTTCAGTTGCCCTAAGCCCAGCGTTACCCTCTCATTCAAGGGAAGATAATGATTGTGTTCACTTGCTGCATTAGATGTTTGTGCCAAGGGTGTTTATGGATGTTCCAGCTGATGTTACAGACAAACTTTAGATTCATAGAATCACAGAATCATTTTGGTTGGAAGAGACTCTTGGGATCATCGAGTCCAACCATCAGCCCTACTCTACAAGTTCTCCCTTACACCAGATCTCTCAACACCACATCCAATCTACTCTGAAACACAGTCAGGGATGGGGACTCCACCACCTCCCTGGGCATTCCAGGGTCTGACCACTCTTTCTGGGAAGTATTCTTCCCTAATGCCCAGCCTGCCCCTCCCCTGCTACAGCTTGAAGCCATTCCCTCTCGTTCTATCACTAATTCCCTGTGAGAAGAGACCAGCACCAACCTCTCTACAATGCCCTTTCAAGCAGTTGTAGAGAGGGATGAGGTCTCCCCTCAGCCTCTTCTTCCTCAGACTAAACACTCCCAGCTCCCTCAATGGTTCCTCATAAGATTTATTCTCCAGGCCCTTCCCCAGCTCCGTGTCCCTCCTCTGTACTCACTCCAGCACCTCCAGATCTCTCTTGTGCTGAGGTGCCCAGAACTGGACACAAGACTCAAGGTGTGGCCTCCCCAGTGCTGAGCACAGGGGGACAATCATCTTCCTACTGCTGCTGGTCACACTGTTTCTGATACAAGCCAGGATGCCCTTGGCCTTCTTGGCCACCTGGGCACACTGCTGGTTCATGTTCAGCCGCTTGTCACCCAGCACCCCCAGGTCCTTTTCTGCCAGGCAGTGTCCTGGTGCCTTTCAAGTCGCTGTCACAAAGGAGGAGAGGTTCGCCAGGTAAAGCGTCACTCCGTCAAGAAGGTGTGTGTTGGCTGGAGAAGCACAGGGGATGACAGCCCGTCTGACAAAGTGACATTTGCAGCTCCAGAGAAGTGAGACGTTCTTAATTTAACCGGAGAAGTGTCGAGAGCAGCTGCTGAGTAAGTTAGATGGAAGTTTCCGATGGAAAGAAAGAAAGAAAGAAAGTTTCTAGAGGGAAAAATTACCTTTGCTCAGAGCCCCTGGAAAGGAAAAGAGTTACAGATGTTGGTGGGGAGGAAAGGACCTTGTCTAACGAGTGCAGCCTGTGACACGCGGCACACAGGGAGGCAGCATCCCCGGGATGTCAAGAGAGCACCAGGAGCGAAGGAGTGGGATGCTGAACAAAAATGACCTTTTAGACTTTCTTTTGCAAACAGCCCGAGTACAGGCTCCTTTCTTACGCCTTAAAACCTCTTTGTTACTGCGGTGTCTGTTTTGGATGCTGTAAGTAAATACTCCCGCTTGGCTTTGGCTTTATCCCAGCTGGAGTTAAAGTGCTTGATTAAAAACAAGACATTCCTTGCCGAAGGGCTGTGGCAACCCTAATAGGCAACCAGGGAGGGGGGGTCTCCTCGGAGCAAAGGAGGGGAAGTCACCCCCTCCCGCAGTGAGGGATGGCTCCCCAGGCTCTTGGCAGGATGCTGGTGAGCAAACCTGCATCTCGGTGGTGCCGGGGCCATTCGTCACTGGGGCGCTTGAGTCGTGCTGTGCTTTTATTCCTCTCTAAAAGTGTGAGCCTCTGTGTTAAGGGGGAGCTTCTCTCTCTCCATATCCTTCTTTTCTCATGAGCAGCAGTCCTGGTTTGAGGTAAAAGCGAACAAATTTTCTGTTTTACAATTTTACTTTTTTAGCTGGGCTTCTTCTAATTAACTGAACTCTGACATGAACAGCATCTTGTTCAGAAACTGTTCACTCTCAGGGTGATGAGACCTGATCACCCCAAGGGATGGTGCAGAGAGGCCCTAGCTTGTACTTATTGCTGGAACAACCAAGGGTAGGGAATGGTGGGATTTGCCCCGTTGGAGGGGTCACCCCTTTGGGGAGAAGGGGACAGGACAGGTGACCCCAAACTGACCAACTCAGGTATTCCATCCCATCCACATCATGCTCAGTTTTTTGGAAGAAAAAAACCCAAAAAACAAAGAAGAAGGAGTGGTGGAAAAGGCATCCTTATTAACAGGAGGGGAGAAGCCAAAGTCCTGTTTTTAAATGCTGGCCATTGGCAGAGCACTTCTCTGGGCTGTAGAAGGCTCAGCTCCAGATCCCACCTTTGCCTGAGGAGATCTGAGCATCAATAATCACCAGGACGTGAGGTATCTAAGACAGTGCTCTTTCCAGATATGAGGCTGGCTCAATGGTATCATCTAATGGCTCAGTGACTGGTGTGGTTCTGCTGTGGAGCGCTGAGTGGTCCTGCCCTCTTCTCCCTGCCAGCTCTGATGTCTTCCTGGCCACACAGTACACTGCTACACTCCACAAAGCAGAAGATATTCACCTTGGCTTTGTGGGTTTAGTTTCTCCTGGAAAGGGGACGAAAGAGAAGGATGAAGATGCTGAAGAGTAGGAACTCCCTGCCTTGAGCACCAATGACTGGGCTGACCCACCCAGCTCTACCACTTAAAATCCCACCTGATAAAGCTGCTCAGCATCTCACGGAACTGTAAAGTGATCCCTGAGCTCCAGAAAGACTATTTAGCCCATAGTAGAGATGTTCATCTAAGAAAGGTGAGATGTGGACTTCCTTCTCTTGCCTTGTATTTCCCACCATAAATTTGGTTTGCTGCCATTTGCACACACGCTGAGCTCATCTCAGCTGTAGACCTCTCGTCCTGGGATTCTGCAGTCTGGAGTGGGGAATGTGCTCGGTCTCAAGCAGAGAAGCAGAGGATTGATTGTGTTTTGATTCGCATTGTATAATCCTCACTCGGTAAGTAAACTAGAAAAGCTGAATGTTCCCTTCCAGGCTCAATAACACGTACAATTTTCAAGGACTTCATCAAATTGTCCCAGTGACCTGCCTCTGGCATACCTCCCTGCTACAGCTCATGGGGAACTGGAAGCCTTCATATTCTCATCTGTCACTTTGTGCTCAAACGGGTTTTCTGCTCGCAACAAGCGCTACCGAAATGAATCAGCCCCTGGAGGAGATGCACGGGGAAAGAATAAGGCAAGGTAGGTGTCAAGTGTCTCACCACTCATGATTTTTACTACCAGTCCCCGCTAAATAAAGTGTCAAACCTGTCAGCATTACCATCAGGCAGAGGAGTTAAAAGGTAACGAAGCAATCAGTGTAGCTGACTGTTAAGTGCATCTTCTAGGTCTTATCAAAGGTGGTTGTAATCATTCTTGGGGTTCTTTATAGCAGGAAATTAAAGAGGGTCTATAAATGCTGGATTTTTTTTTTTCCCAGAGTGGTTTTTTTAATGCCAGTGAAAACTTGCTGTTGCCCATATCCATCAGTGCTGGTAGAGGCTGAGTCTTTGAGGACCATATTCTGTCCATCCCCCTCCATACACAGTTTAGAAACTTAATTGGTGATTCAGAGCATCCACTCTCTGGGGTCCATGCTTATGGCTTATTAGACAGGCAATGACAAAAATAATGTCAGTGTCCATGACAGGCATCCACAGGAAGATGTTTGAGCTCAGCCCTAAATCTCTTTGGTAGCTTTAAAATCCATCTGTTTTGTCACTTTTTTTCATTGGAATTAATGTTGAAGTTTTATGCAAAGAAAAATATGATAGAACTTTTTATTGCCTGGTCACTGAGCCCAAAAATACTAATAGCAACAAGGATAATCAATGCTACCAAGTTAATTGACTCTGAGGATGATGACTGAGTCCATTGAGAGTTTTGTCCTCCTGATTCCAGTTAGCTTGAGTCTTACACTTTCTGGACTTCCTCCTTCCAAGTTTGTCCAAAGTGATATGGTAGCACCCAGATATTCTGCTTTTTTCTTGTCTGCAGCTGCCTATTCTCCATCAAGGCACAGCCCTGTTTTGTTATTAAATCAATGCTTATTCTATTTCCTCATTGTTTGTTCTGTTTCTCTTAAGGTTCTGCAGTTGAAACAATAATACTTCATTAGCGCTGGCATCAAGGGGAAATTGCCAGATCTAAAATTATCATTTACTGAAGCAGTATAAACTGTCCTGCTTCGGGACATTTATCTTGGGTTGGAGCAAATAAATTGCTCTCTAACAGCCAAATTCAGGGGTTGGGGAATTTCCTTTTGAAGCAGCTTGCTCTGGCTACTGTTGGAAACAAAACAGATGACAGTTCTCATGCAGCACAGGAAGTTTGTGTTCCTTACCAAAAAGAGCTCATCCTCCAAAATAATGGAAGCCACGAAAATGCTCAAGGGGTTGGAGCACCTTGGCTACGAGGACAGGCTGAGGGAGCTGGGGTTGTTCAGCCTGGAGAAGAGGAGGCTCCAGGGAGACCTCAGAGCAGCCTTCCAGTATCTGAAGTGCCTACAGGAGGACTGGGGAGGGTCTGTTTGCAAAGACCTGCAGTGACAGGACGAGGGGCAATGGCTTCAAGATGGAGAAGAGCAGCTTTAGATTGGATATTAGGAATAGGTTCTTTACTCTGAGGGTGGTGGAGCACTAGAACAGGTTGCCCAGGGAGGTGGTTGAGGCCCCTTCCCTGGAGATCTTCAAGGGGAGGCTTGATGAATCCCTCTGAAACCTGGTCTAGTTGGGGGTGTCCCTGCTGACTGCGGGGAGGTTGGAGTAGATGACCCTAGAGGTCCCTTCCAGCCTGGACTATTCTATGATCCTGTGAATAAACATCAGGATTTAGGAAATTTAGGGACTTGGTGTGTTTTCCCACATGCTTTTTATATATAAAAAAACACACGAGGTACCTAGAAGGTTTCATTCATATTAGATGGTGAGACATCAGCTGGTATCACCGGTAAATATATATTTAGGTTTAAAATACGTGTTAGAGATTCAGACAGTCTGGAGCATAATAGAGTCAAGTTCTGTTTATTTTTGGTAAGGTGACTCCCAATCATATTAGGAGCCAGGGAAACATCGTCAGCTCCTGAGGCAGTCACAATAACGACAGCTTTATCAGCACTCGTTCACCATTGTAAAGAACAAAGGTTAATAAACAGGAGATAGAATATTTATTCTAATATGGGTCCCTGGGGTACTAAGTCATCTTTAATGAGAAATGAGGTAATTACCAGCTCTGTCACCTTTCGTCTCTCAAATACACTTGAAACTGCTTAATATGAGGCCAGTGTTGTTCAATTGAAAATAAAGACTTAGAAATTGCTGTAAAGCATTGCCCTGTCTATATTAATGCAGACAGCGAATGCCTGAACATCAAAGTATATGTTTAAAGGTGGTTTGAACATTTATTCTTAAATCAGAATAGGATGAGACGTCAGGACAAAAAATGACAGTGGTTGTCCTGGCCTGTCATCACCCCGGTCATTACAAACCACCCGGCTCCTCAAGTCGGAGATATTTTGGGTCCGAAACGGAAAACATAGTGAAAGAAGGAAGGGCAAATTCCTAAATTTGCATCACCTGCCTCACATCCAGAAAGCTCGTGGAGGGTGCTATGAGATCAGCCAGGATGAAACAAAAAACAACCCACAAATCACAAAGGTGGTGAGCCTAAAGAAGGGACAAAGAAGGGCTGCCACAGTTAAAGAAAATACCTTGTGTATTTGCAAATCTGCAAGGCTTGGAGGCCTCATATCCCTGCGCTTGCCTGTACCTGCTGGATCAAAGATTCTTGAGGAGGATTTAACCGCCGCTCCCTTTTCACAATGTCAGAGCGGTGGAAAGGAGATGGGATGAGGATGAGAACCACGTTCTGCAGAATTAGGTTACGGGGAAGATAATTACACAAACAGCCTTCATCTACGTGCTGCGCGGTGCGGGCAGGATTCAAATGGTCTGAGTTACACACAGTGAAATAAACAACTGCTGTCAGCTTGCTGGTGGGCCAGGGACATGGTCTTCTGGAGGACAGTCTCCTCCAGCCATAGAATCACAGAATGGTTTGGACCTTAAAGATCATCCAGTCCCAATGAGGAGTGAGAGTGCGCTCTGAAAGTTCAGGTGCAGATTCCCAAAGGAGTTATCTGTGTTTCCACCCCCACCCCCCCTGCTTTTCTCCATGTAAACATTTATTTAACTTTAAAAAATCACTGGCAATTGGCTGAGGGTGGTGTTCTCGGGTTATAGTTGCTAAACCAGCTCCAGGCTTGGTTCATTACCGAGTAACGATGGCTTTGCATCTTCTTGTTTGGTATTCAATAATTGTCCTCCCGAGTGAAAGTGCCTATTGACCTGAATGAAGTATAATTGTGTCTCACTTCAACTTTCAATTTTTTAGAAGCATTTCTCCATTGAGCTGACTTTCTCCAGTAATGATTGCATTTGTTATGGATTATCCCAAGCAACATAACAGGATGGAAATAAGCATTTGTACTAATCTTTTCCACTTCAGTTCCAGTGTGCAGCAGTCAGCTTTACAGCAGTGGCCACCATCGAGCTCTCCCGTTGGTGGAAAGGTGAAGGAGCTCCTCAGCGTCGCCAGTGCAGATGTCTCCTTAGCTTCTCCATGTCACAGCTTCTCAGTAGGTCTTTGTTCCCATCTACTCAACAGTAGTGCTGAGGCATCTGCAACAGGTTGGCACCTCCTTTCAGTCTCATCCGTGGAAGAAAGTTTTCAGAAGTGCTAGTGTTGGTAAATCCCCTTAAAGACATGAAGAACTGGCAGACTCTAATAAATCAATCCACTTTTCATTCTTACTTCCAGGTTTGGAAAGCTCCCAAGGCACAGAAAGTTTGGGAATCTATTTCTCCTTGTTCCTGGTGATGCACTGGGAGGAACTGGGAAGCTTGCTTCCAGGTGGCCAGGGGAACACCACACCAAACTGGCAGCTGATTTCTCGATTTGATATCATCTCTGTATGGAGAGATCAGCAGGTCCATTTACAAATGCACAGCGTCATTCTGCACAGCTAACAACCCTTATCGCTTGCTTTGATCCCTTCCGAAAGCTGCACAGAGCACTTCTGAGTGCAATTTGATGTGGTAGGTTTATTGCCTTAATAGGCAGGAGAAAGTTTTCAAGACCTCTCCTGCAAAAATTACATTTAATTATTTCAGGTTCATGTGATTTTAGTGCTGCATAAACAGTTAGATGTTGAGAAATGGAGGTCATAAAAAGGAAATTAAAACCACTTTTTCTTCTCCTTTTTTTTCTTTCCTCCAAACCTGATGATTTTGGTTTTGTTTAAAAGACTAGAAATATCTTCTTCCAAGAAGGAGTTACTGCTTAAGTGAAGAGCACAAGATAGGGTCAACATATTTAAAAAAAACCACCATGCCGCATGGTCACTTGGAGCAGGAACTTAAATATTTAGTTTAAAATTCCAGCATGTGCTTGTTCCACATGAAAGGCCACTGTAAACAGTCCCAATTACTGCTAATTGATTTAAACCTCCTCAGCACTCGGTAGGAAATCGCAGATGTTAACTGCTTGGCCATGCGTTGAAACGGCCTCAGTTTCTCACGAAGGCTGCGCTGTAATGGCCAGATTAACTTTTGGGGGCCTGGGGATTATACAAATAGGTTCCAGTGAGACCTGTCCCATGGAAAGTATTGATAGTGGAGGCTTGTAAGGCTGTTACAATCACTTTATATTTGTTTCGGGACCTTCACCCTGTAGAAGACTGAAGAAAATGTCTATCTTTTTTTGTACTGCAGAGAAGAGAGAAATTCCCTCTTTCTGTTCGTTTTTGGGCGCCCGTGAAGGATTTCTGAAGCCTTTAAAATGAAAGCTGGCCGTTTTCTGGAAAAGCTGAAAGCGAGATGTGGCAGAAAGACTTGAAAAAAAAATCCAGTCAGCAGAAAATGGGTCTCCTGAACTGATACGCTACACTGAAGCTTAAGCTATAGGACAGAGAATATAGGGAATGTGTTCCAGATGTCTTTGATTAAAAAAGCATAAAGGTTGTCTATGGCCTCCCTGGGAGCCTGAAGTTAAACAACGGACCTAAGTGCATTGGCAGGATGCAATAACCACTTAAATGTAAATGAAGACGAGCTTCAGCAACCAAATTGCTTCTAGAATTAAAATGACCCTCTTCCCCCTCCTTATCCACAGGAACTACCTACAGATGCTATCTGCTGGCTAATCCTCCTCTTCATTGCCTCTTCTCTGGCGGTTATGATGATGTTCTCTCCAGGAGAAGTGATTTTTTTCTGAAAGTTAAAGGAACTTTTTTCTTTTCCTGTCTTTTTTTCTTTTTTTTTTTTTCTTTCTAAAAAACAACGGATCTTGTAACATAAATTCTTTAATGTCATTAGGAATTCAGTAATATCCCAGGCTGACGGTGAATCTCTCGGCAAGATGAAGTGTTGCAGATCAATTACGGGCAGGTTCCTCAGCAGGTGAGTCGGGAGCTCAGCGTGTGTGGTTGAAAGCCTGAGAGCACCTCTGGGCTGCAGTTTATTTGATACTGGGGGTCTGGGACCTCCAGGACTGGTGGTTCTGGCACAGGGCAGAGGAAAAGCAGTAGCTGGCTGAAGAAAGCGAGTTGGATAAAACTGCACCTTAGAAACGAGGAGACCTGGGATCTGCTACGTGACTGCCATTTCCCCATGCCTCCCTGTTGTTGTCCGTAAAAAGAAAGAGTTCTTTTTCCCCTGTGAAACCTTCTGAAATCCCATTAGAAACTGCTGTGCGTCAGGAACAGGCTGTTCACAGCACTGCTGCGAGCCCCAGGCATGGCTCCCAGCCCAGAAGATGACAGCGGGGAAAATCCCTTTCCCAGGGAGGGCTCTTTGAGACAGGAATATTAGCACAAAGAGAAGGAAAACGGCCGCCCCTCTGCAGCTGAGGTTATGTTTATGTCAGTGCAAGCCAGTATGTCTGACAGAGGTGTTTATCCTCAAGCTGCAGCAGGGTAGGGTTAGACTGGACATTAGGAAAACATTCTTCACAGAAAGAGGGGTCAGAGCCTGGAATGGGCTGCCCAGATTGGTGGTGGAGTCACCATCCCTGAATGTGTTTAACAGTAGATTAGATGTGGTGTTGAGGGAACTGGTGTAGGGGAGAACTTTGTAGAGTAGGGCTGATGGTTGGACTCGATGATCCCAAGGGTCTCTTCCAACCAAAGGATTCTATGATTCTGTGATACCTGATTGCACTGGCAAGAAATCTATGGCTTAATGGGCAGAACAGCAACCAAGTGAAAAATGTACTCTGGCCTCAGGTGAAGGGGGCACTGCCCAGCTACACTGGCAAGATTAGGGTGTCCTCTCTGTCTACAACAACCTGCCAGCCCTTTCTGTGGCACGATGCTTACCCTGCCTCTCCTTCCCACCCCGTCCTCTCCAAAACCCAATGAGAAAAAACAGCAGCAAAACATCAGTTTGTGATCATCATCCTAGACCTACAGGGTCGCATAGGCTGGAGAGCACCTTGAGGGCAATCCAGCTCCAAGACACCATTCAAGACTGGGTGAGATTCACTAGGTTCCTCAGCCTGTCTGGGAGACATCGTTTGTACAGCAGGAGCAGAGGCAAGGTCCATTAGCAGTGTCAGTGTCCTCCTCCAGCTTGCTCCTCACCATTCGCTCCTTCTTGACAAGTCTGCTAGTGCTTTGGCCAAGGCTCCTGGTTTACTCTAAAGCCTTTCCCAAAGGTTTTGCCTGGACTGGAGGGCTCCCTCAACCTCCATCTGTAGCATACTCCAGTACTGGTGTATGGTTTGTATTTTGTCCCTCATATTCTAGTTTTAGGCAGAGATCCATTGTGTTTGTTGTCCTTCCTATTCATCCTTAAACATACAGATAAGAGACCAAAGATGGACAATATTTACGCTGGGAATAACAGCCCAAGAATCAGGAGTAACACATTTCCCCGTGTTGTTGTGCCTACATTTTGGAAATGTTATCCTGCTGTTCATTTAATGAGGTTGTACTGGGGAAAAAAACAAAAAGAAAGGAGAAGGATGCAGCCGTGGCAAATGTCTCCAGCAAATCTTTGAATGCCTGAGTGGTGATGAGAATGTGATTGGGAGTTTATTGCTCTGCATTTTGGAAATGCATGTGAAAAACTTGCAGTTTTGCATACAGGCAGTTCTGCCTCTCCTTTCTGTAACAGAGATTTTGGAAATCAAATGTATTCCACTTGTATTTCAGGGCTCTGCCTGTGCTACTGGGTGGTATCTGGTTTATAAAAAGAAGGCACTATTTGCCCCACCCTCTCTGTATCTGAGGGAAAAATAGAGTAAATAGAGATTAATGCATCTGTTCCTTTTGCACGTGGGTGGATCTAAGGGAGATGCAGATTTCAGTCTAGTAGAAGTTTCTCTTCTCACCTTACACTAAGCTCGAAATGTATTATTGGGTTTTTTCCTGTCTTTACTCCTCCTGTGCTGAATGCTGCCAACGAAGTGGTAAGTTTATTGCCCAGCAAGTCTTCCTTCAGGTTGTTAGAATCGCTTCTAAATCCCTTGGACTTGTCTGGCATCCCTGCTGCCTTCAGATTGAGCAGGGGACAGGAAGGATTTTAATTTGAAAATGGCACTTTGGGGTCAGACTCCCACCGCCCCCTACTCCCTTCCCCCAGCTCCCACTGGCTCTAGCAGTGGTATTGAGACGGTCTCCATGGGAAATCCTTGGCATTCTGGATTTAAGTTGGTGCACGAGAAGGGAAAGCTCTGTTTTCTCTCCTCACTTTCCCATCTCCTCGGGAAGAAGCAATATTAGATGCTGACCAGCAGCCTAAGAGAGGACTCTTTTCTCAGTCTATTTTTGGTTCCCAGGCAGCACTGGGTATAATTTCATTAGCCATTGTGCCTTAAGTCAAACTCTCGTTACCCGATTTGAAATGTTACTGCGTGGTTTCTGAAACAAGTTATTTTTGTCAAATCATATTTGAGCACTGGAAGTGGAGCTGAACAAGCTGCAAAAAAGAATGTTGTGTTGCTAAGAAGTTAAGAAGGGTGTTGACGGAAGATAAGGGCTCGTAGAAAACCGGAGAGAATAAAAAACAACCTTGCTGCATCTGGAGACTGGGGGGGGTTTCATGACATTAGGTAGCTGTTACTGAGCTGTATGCTGTCAGTCCTGCTGTGAAACAAGAGGTGAGAGAAATGAATGTTTAGCCTTTTTTACATTTCATTAACAAACGGTCCTCCTTGCAGACGCGGCTCTCGAGGTCTTGGCAGTAGTGAGACGCCTGGAGACGGGAGCGTAAGTCTCCCCTCGGTGATTTGTGAGGCTGGATATTAAACCTGCAGAATTCGGAATGTGCCTGGCTGTGTACTGTAAGATGAGAGCCCTGGTAATGTTTTTTGGTCAAATATCCTCGGTGAGACCCATACAATTCAATGGTTGTTGTACCAAAACTGCAGCCTTCTGTCATCAGACTTGTTTACTGTCTTTCAGATGAGCGAAACACTCAGGAAAAAGTAATATCTACCTTATTTTCACCTGCTCCAGCTCCTTAGGCTTTGCAACAATAAAGGAATATTATTCCCATCCCTGAGAATAATTTTAATCTACCCTTAAGATACTGGCGACTGAAAGCAATCATGTAAACGTTATTATACACTTTTCCATCTTCTAAATCACTTGTAAGGATTATGGTTATTGCCAGCAGGGGGTGAATGCTGGGGTGTTCATGTCCCCTGGGTGGGCCAGCACCATGCCCAGGGTGCTGCTGCTGGAGAGAGGGGGACACGTGGCACGCAAGGAGCACCCCCATGGATGCTGCTCTTCTGAGGACATTTCTAATATTAGATTTGTGTTATTGATCTCTGCTCTCCCAGACGTCTCTGCCCTGCCAGGAAGAAAAAAAAAAACAACAAATCCAAACCTGCTGAATGAAGCCAATGAGGAAAGTAAGGCCAAATGTAAAGAACTGACTTCTTTCCACTTGGCTTAGATCATCTGCGGGACAGTGATGGAAATCACACCAGCATAGGCATTATCATAGAATCATAGAATCATTCAGGTTGGAAGAAACCCTTGGGATCACCCAGTCCAGCTGTCAACGCCACTCTACAAGTTCTCCCCTACACCAGATCCCTCAGCACCACATCCAATCTACTCTGAAACACATTCAGGGATGGTGACTCCATCACTTCCCTGGGCAGCCCATTCCAGGCTCTGACCACTCTTTCTGGGGAGAATTTTTTCCTAATGGCCAGCCTAACCCTACCCTGCTGCAGCTTGCAGCCATTCCCTCTCCTTCTATCGCTCATTGCCCTTGAGAAGAGACCAGCACCAACCTCTCTACAATGTCCTTTCAAGAAGTTGTAGAGTGATGAAATCTCCCCCCAGCCTCCTTTTCTGCAAACTAAACAGTCCCAGCTCCCTCAATTGTTCCTCGTAAGATTTATGTTCCAGGCCCTTCCCCAGCTTCGTCCCTGGTTGGCTCTTAAAATGAGCAAATTGGGGTTACAGACAAAATATGCGATTCTAAGGCACTGTGCTAACCGAATTTCTCCCCAAATGCCTACAAGTACAGTGGAATAGACCCCTCGGGCAAACTTGCATCATCCAGTGATGAAAAGGCCAGCTAAAGTTCAGATCTATGCTATGAATCTGAAAGCAGAAGTCCATAAAAGGCCACCAAAAGCAGGAATGGTGTTTACTTAAAACATTGTAATTAAACACAATGCTTGGGTAACCACAGTGGGTTCCCTCGTGGCCACCAGCCCTGCGTCAGCGCACTGCCAGGCGTGACAGTGTGCTCAAGCGAGGGTGCAAGAAAACCAGGGTGGAAGCTTGCAGGACCTCAACCTGACCCATGTAACTCAGCACTTCCAGCCTTCAGGGCAGGGTGAGGGTGCAGAGGACATCTTCACAGAAAGAGCAGTCAGACCCTGGAATGGGCTGCCCGGGGAAGTGGTGGAGTCACCATCCCTGACTGTGTTTAAGAGTAGATTAGCTGTGGTGTTGAGGGATATGGTGTAGGGGAGAACTTTGTAGAGTAGGGCTGATGGTTGGACTGGATGATCTCAAGGGTCTCTTCCAACCAAATGATTGTATGATCATGGCTCATGGTTCTCTCCAGGCTGTGAAGTCACTGCTCTTTTTGCTGGCTACCTACAGGCAGGGCTGCATGAAATACTGGTACTACACAATGTACGCCAGAAATATCAATTGTTTTAGTGCTAATATACCAGAAACCTCTCTAAAGATCAGGCATGAGTGAATTAACCTTTCTGGCACTGCCTGGACCTGGACAGTCCAAGGCTGTCGTTGCATGGTATGCTGAGCCTGGCTGTAGAGCTCCTGGTACTGGACCCAAAATGTGGGTTGACATGATATGAACTCACCCCGCGGTTCCAGATTTGTTCCAGAAAAGTTGGATGGGCTAACTTTGTGCTGAGAAGCTCTGCACAAGAGCAGGTTTCAACTCTCCTCTGCAGCCAGCGCTACTGATGGCATAAAGCTGGAATAAATTCCCTGCTGCTCGTGGAACTTATTCAACAGAAATGTGACCATCTGTCTGTGCCTGCTCTGGATCACATTTGTGCTGCTGAGTACCTGATAGCACATTGATAAGCTCTAGTGACCACAGGACTGTGGTCTCAGAGGTATGAGGCTGAGATTAAAAAAACAGCTCAAAATGGTAAGATTTTTTTTTCCCTCAGCAGTAGCCTTACTCCTTATTATGTCAGGTATCCACTTGCTAAAGGGAGGGAGTGAGGGGGAGCACTAAAAACTCAAGGAAATGAGTCAATCCACTTTTCTGCTGCATGACTGTCTTGTATATTCTTAGAGAAAAGCATAGAATCATAGAATGGTTAGAGTTGGAAGGGACCTTAAAGATCACCCAGTTCCAACCCCCCTGCCCTCGGCAGGGACACCTCCCACCAGACCAGGTTGCTCCAAGCCCCATCCAGCCTGGCCTTGAACCCCTCCAGGGATGGGGCAGCCACAGCTTCTCTGAGCAACCTGGGCCAGGGTTTCACCGTCCTCACAGGAACGAACTTCTTTCTGATACTCAACCTAAATCTCCCCTCTTCCAATTTAGAGCTGTTACCCCTTGTCCTGTCACTACACTTCTGACAAAGAGTCCCTCTCCAGCTCTCCTGGAGCTCCCTTCAGATACAGGAAGGCTGCTCTAAGGTCTCCCCAGAGCCTTCTCTTCTCCAGACTGAACAACCCCAGGTCTCTCAGCCTGTCTTCACAGGAGAGGTGCTCTATCCCTCTGTGTATCTTTGTGCCNGCTGCCTGTTACCCGCCTCTAACTCTTACAGAGCACTGAAATATATAAGGCCACATTAGGCTTGATTCATCACCGCTCTCCTGATTGCACTTACAGCAGCCCTGCTTGTGTCAACAAAACTTCATGAAAATTGTTGCCTGTTGCCCCCTGGGGGGGTGATAGCCATGTTCCTGCTACCACGGCCCCACTTTTATAGATAAGATTTGCATCTACAGCTACTGAATCTTTCTTTCTGCTCCTTTATGCTGATTTAAGTTTAAAATTGCAATAAGTTTTCAGTAGGTTTTTTTGTTGGTTTTGATTTTGGTTTTTTTTTCATCGAATCATAGAATCATAGAGGTTGGAAGAGACCCTTGGGATTATTGAGTCCAACCATCAGCCCCACTCTACAAGTTCTCCCCTACACCAGATCTCTCAACACCACATCCAATCTACTCAAACACAGTCAGGGATGGTGACTCCATACCCTCCCTGGGCAGCCCATTCCAGGCTCTGACAACTGTTGCTGGGAAGAATTCTTTCCTAATGTCCAGCCTAACCCTACCCTGCTGCAGCTTGAAGCCGTTCCCTCTCGTTCTATCGCTCATTGCCTGTGAGAAGAGACCAGCACCAACCTCTCTCCAATGTCCTTTCAAGCAGTTGTAGAGAGGGATGAAGTCTCCCCTCAGCCTCCTCTTCCTCAAACTGAACAGTCCCAGTTCCCTCAATCGTTCCTCCTAAGATTTATTCTTGAGGCCTTTCCCCGGTTTCGTTGCCTGCCTCTGTACTTGCTCCAGCTCCAGCTTTCCTTTAAGGAATGTTACTAGGACAAAGATTAAATCTTCGTGAGTCTTTTTTCTAATGACTATTCCAAGTTTGCAAATCTTGATGATGTGTCTTACCTAATGCCACGGGGAAAGGGAAAGAAAAAGACTGCCAGACAACGGGGTGCTGCAAAGCTCAGTTTAATTTAGCAGGACCAAGTGAGGGGCCAACTGTGCAAGGGTCTCACATTTTCTGGAGAAGGGACCCATAACCAGCTGCCATCATGGACACTCTTTGGCTCAGTTGTCCAGATAGAGGCTTGGAAATGACTGGTCACCTTGGTCCTCATGGGCATCTCTCTGACATGCACTGAAAGTCCTTCTAAACTCAGAAACTCAGTCCTAGGAGTCCATAAAACTGGTTTGTCCATTGACCTAAAGGAGGATGCAGATGAATTATCATAGAATCATACAGTCATTCAGGTTAGAAGAGACCCTTGGGATCATCGAGTCTGACCATCTGGGTTTATCATATTTGGGTAAAAAATTATAGTAAAAGCAGAAACAACTGAGCTTCAGAAACAAATCCCTCTTCTCTAGTGTGTTTGAGGAGCAGCTGGCTGCAAATGATAATTCTCCTCTATTTAGCACCAATAAATTAAAGCAGAGTGAAATAAAGGAAGCTATATTCCCAAAGACCTAGCTGATAATTTATTAGGGCTTGTAATCACTGTAATTAAATGTATATAAGAAATCTATAACTACCATATGAAGCTGATTTAAAATGACAAGTTACCTTCTTGCTTCATGTACTTCTTCCTAATGATGACTTGTGTTTGCCAAAGATGAATTAATAATGTTTATGTTAAAAGGCTTGTTTATGTTTATATGTTTATGGTTGGACTCGATGATCCCAAGGGTCTCTTCCAACCTCAATGATTCTATGATTCTAAAGCACTCAGTGCATGCTTGCTGCAACAACCTGTCAGATTTGGAAATTATGTCCTTTTCAAGACCATCTCCAGACCTTAAAAGGACACTGGGGCTTCTGAATCGGGAAAATACTGAGAAAAGAAGTCACAGATTATGCTGGAAAAATCTGCCTTTGCGGGATTGTCCACAGCAGAAGCAGATGAAGTACAAATTCTAGCAGTTCCCTCTGGGCTTGCCGTGTCGAGGAGCAGCTTTCTGAGTTTCAGAGCAAGGGGGGATCACGTTCCCTTTAAGAGGCCACTGCCTGTCACGTGGAACAACCTCTTCAAGATTTTATTACACAGCAAAGCCTCACTTAATGAGATCCCTAATTAATTGTGGAGCACTGCATTGAATTAAAACCTACAATTTTTTTAATTTTTTTTTAATTTTTTTTATGATTAGGGGCCCCAAACTGGAGATGTGGGAGCCCAAATCCCCAAGAACAGCAGCAATCCCTGAAAGCCCAGGAGTAGAATTTCTTGCCAGTGAAAACTAGTCCTAAATCTTCCCATAAATGGTTCCCATTAGCAGCTGTTCAATGGTTAATTATGTCCCACTGTTGGTTTCTCTTGTTTCTGTGTTTGTATGTGTGCAGCTTTCCTCCTGGCTTCAGAGATACCTGGAGAAGGTCTGGTAGGACAGTGAGATGGATAAATCTGCCTGCCCAATGCCCTGTGTCTCAGCTGTGTGTGTCCCCTGGCATCCCCTTGGTTAGGAGAAGGAGAAGTAGAGGAGTTATGCTGTGAGTATCCCGAGAGCCACATTAGCCCTCAAAAATCTCAAAATGTATTGCCAAATTCTTGTATGTTGTAATAGCTGCTTGCAGCTGCTAAGGAGCCGAGCCCGACCCTTATTCTCTCTTTTGTGATGTGCTTTGAATTGAATTGTCTAAACTGCCTTTCCTTTTTGTTTTTTTTTAACGTGGTTCTAATGCCCTGTGACGGGGAAGGACCTGGCTCTGCCTTAGGCAAGTCTGAATTTTGTTTTATTTTTTTCTGTTCAATGCTTGGATCAGAAGCCATGTGCTGGGAGCAGAAGTGCTGTGCGCTAGTTGGAAACAAGGGCCAGTTTAGTGCTGTGAGGAAAAAAAAAACAACCACAAAAACCCAACAAAAAGCTAAGTAAGAGTAATGTGGCACACTTCTGGAGGCCTTCCAGCGACTGGCAGAAAGAGGACTGAATCAGGATTTCAGCTGTGAAAATGAAGGAGGTTTCTAATCAGTGATGCCCAAATCCTGCTCAAGTGCTTTGCTTAGTAACAGCTGCGTTAAAACTTGAAACCACATCTAAACGGAGTGCTGAGATGCCTGATTGAACTGGAATAAGAGGGGAGCGGAGGTCAGGCAGGGCCAGAGTCTCCTTTCTGAAACCTCAGGCTTGATGGAAAGTCTCTTGGGTCCCAGAGACTGGGAACACGAACACCCAAAGGAAAGCTTTCTGCGGAGGCTGAGCTGTGTCTAACAGCCAAACCCCCATCCAGCCCCTCACCTCACCCCCTCCAGTGGGATGGGTGAAGAAAACAGGAAAAAAAGCATGAACAAGAGAGCTCCTGTGTTGAGGTAAAGATGGGAGATTGCCTACCAGTTACTCCTATTGGGCAAAACAGAGTTGACTCAGAGAAAATGAGTTTTAATTTATTGCCAATTAAAATAGAGTGCTAAGAAACAGAAAGATAAACATTAAACCAACTACTTTCCTCCCCTTTTTCTGTGCTCAACTTTGCTGACCTACCCCTCCAAGCAGCTTGGGGAGATGGGAATGGAGGGGTTGTGGATGGTCCATAACCGCTCCTCTCCGATCATAGAATCATAGAATCA